>JAUMHR010000068.1:957284-972526 GCA_032361145.1 Enteromius fasciolatus
AGGAAAACAGGAGTCACCTATGAACTTGCAGCAACTGACAGAATGGATTAAACCTTTTCTTGTTAGTGAACTTCCGTCTCTCTTTAGTAAATCACACTCGATTGTTTATGCTCATAAGCAGTTTATACCAGTTTTGTACATACTATGTAATTATTTGGTCATCATCTAACTTCTAAATGATGCAGCTCTGTGTACGGAACTAAATTAAACACTAATATAGAGTCACGACTGTATTTAGCTACAGTGTGTACGTGGCCAATGAACCAGGCACAGGAAGAACAGATGCTGTGTTTTGTAACCGGTTCTCCTCTGGGGGTGATCAGGATATGCAGACATTGTGACATCACATCATATCTCATTAGATGAGTGTCTTCTCTTAATTTAGCTGTTCGACTCCAGCCACCCCATAGGAGACACAAACAGTTCAGATATCCTACTCTCCCTGTACACACACACAGATAAACAGTACAACCAATCCACCCAAGAACAACAGTCTGTTTTTTCAGTTAACTAGAGACTGAGAATGAGAGCAGGAGAGGGGGAAATGAGAAAGGGTTGTGACAATACCAGAAGTTCAGTTGTCGATTTCAGAATTATTGACATTTTACAATGTTATTTGAATGATTTTTTGATTCAATTAATATTTTACAATATTTTGCAAAATTTTAAATGTATTTTATTAAAGGTTTTAATTATTTATATATTTATGGCCATCTCACATTTTGACACAAATGGAGGGTTAAACAATTAAACTAATTATTTAAAGATATAAATAAAAAAGCCTGAAGAGAGGGGAAATCAAAAATGAAAAACTTTTTCCTAACTAATTTTACAATCTTTCAATTTTATCGTCTTAATTATTAGTATGTTTTTTTATTACTTTATGGTATTATAGTAAGGAGCGCTTTAGTGCCAACTTACAAATAAAAAATAAAAAAATAAAAAAATTTAATCTAAAACTACGAGATTAAAGTCGACTTTATTCTTTAAATCTTTCGACTTTATTCTCGAAATATTCTGACTTTAATCTCGTAGTTTTAGATTTTAATTTTATTTAAAGTGCCACTAAAACACCATCATAAAATACAGTAAAAACAGTAATATTGTGAAATATTACTGCAATTTAAAAATAACAGTTTCCAATTTATGTTTTAAATTGTAATTTATTCCAAATCAGAATTTTCTGCATCGTTACTCTAGCATTCAGTGTCACATCCTTCAGAAATTATTCTAATATTCAATTTGGTGCTTGAGAAGCGTTTCTGATAATCAGTTTTGAAAACTAAGACAAAATATTTTGTGAAAACCATGATACATTCTTTGATAAATAGCAACTTTTATTGGATATAGAAATATAAATAAATATCTGTCACTTTTGATCAATTTAATGCATACTTGCTGCATAAAATTAATCATTTTATTTGTTCTTTTTTATAGTTTTGTTTTTATATTATTATATATATATAACATATTTATTAATTTATATTTAGTTTTTATATTTTTGTAAATTATTGGTATTGTTACAATTCTTTTATTGTAGTATCAAAGTGCTTTCGGCATCCGTTTTAGAGAGGAAGGCATTGCCATTCTTCATGTCAGACATGAGCATGCAAACCTCCAGTCATGCCACCATTACATGCACACTCAAACTGACCGCGAGAAGAGGAAGTGTTAGGCTAAACGCCCGTGTGTTTGTCCACTTGAACAGAAAACCAGAATTGCTAGAATTCGTGCAGCGAAGAGCGGTGGCGCTAACGCTTATTTGCAGTACAAACGCAATGGGATGATGGCGGGAACGGAGGAGGAGGTAACCGTGGAAACCAAGTCGCCGGGGTCTCTCTTACTGGAACGTGACATGATGGGCTGGTGCATGTGGACCCCTCTTCCCCCCTGGCCGTCCGTCTCCGCCAGGGGGCTGGGGTCCAGCAGGGCTGCTGTCCCCATTCAACGCTTTCGTGGTGTTCCTCTAACTCTCTCTCTCTCTCTTTCGCTCTTTCTCACGCCTATACCTGGTGCACCGGCACCTCTTCCTGGTGGCTGGTCATGAGACAATAATCGTGTGACCTCTTGTCCAATGGCAGTGCGGTGCATGCGGCTTGGCCTTGCGGGGGCCACGGCCATCCGCTCCAGTACCAACGGGGCCCCCCTGTTTTTTACTGCAACCCTTTTCTCCATCTCTCAACTACTTTGCTTTCTGGGTTTTATCTCTTTATTACCTTTTGTATCTTGTCTTCTTGTTGTTTTAACGTTTTTGTCTTTTTTTTCGACAATTACTACTCTTGTGCTCCATGCGTTTTTAACATGCATTTTTGAGTGATTTTCTCACGGCTGTCCGGACTGGCCTGTGCTCGCTGTCTATCTCTCTATCTTCATGACATCATCAGAACACATCACATGGAGGAATGAAACTGTCTGAGCTGCATGTCATTGATTGGCCAACATCTAAATGGGAGGCGGGGTTTAATGTGAGGCAGAGACCACGGGGCATGACGATCAAGTGCCTGCTGAATATACGCAGGCTCTCGATAAACAACGCCCTAGTCCAGGGGTGTCCCATACTGCTTCTGAAGGGCCACTATCCTGCAACATTTAGCTCCAACACAATACACCTGAACTAGCAAATTAAAGTTTTACTTCACCCAAAATTGAATATTCTGTCATTAGTTCCAATAGACTCATGTTGTTCCAAATCCATAAGACCTTTTATCTTCAGAACACAAATTTGATGAAATCTAAGAGCTTTCTGATCCTCCATAGACAGCAAGGAAACTACCAAATTCAAGGCTCACGACATTTGTAAAATAGTCCATGTGACATTAGTGCTTCAACCATAATTTTGTAAAAGTAAAGACTTGATTCAACAATTCTCACTCAAAAATTATTCTTGTAGCTTCGTAAAATTAAGGTTGAACAACTGATGTGACACAGAAGTCCTTACTATCTTTCTGGGATTTGAACATGGAAGTTTCTTTGCTGTCTATGGTCAGAAAGCTCTCAGATTTCATCACAAATATCTTACATTGTGAAGGTCTTACTGGTGGTGGGGTGGTGTTTCCCCCAGTTGAACTTGTTTTTATTTCAATCATCTCTGATCAGGGTCCTTGTAATTGTCCTGACCTTCCCCCTGTTATGGAGTCTCTGTTCAAGAAGCTTTCCCCTGACAGTCCACCTACCGGTATGAGTTTAGGTCCAACTTTGATCAAATTCATCTAAAAGTTAATCAAGGTCTTCAGAATTACTAGAAAGTCACAGGAAGGAGAGTTTGATCAAGGTTGGCGCTAAACCCTGCACTGTAAAATCTAACAAACGTGCTGACTTAATTATGTTTGTTGACTTTACTTAAAGTGCTATTGTTAGCTTACCTTACTAATGTAGATCTATTAAATCTTACTATTTGTGCTAAAAGTAGTAGTTACTCAAATAGTGCTGTGCAAGCCATGTGACCACTGACATCATCTAAGTGCTTTCTGATCAACCGCCATCTTGTTTTGTGGAAGACCTCGGCTGATTAACAATACAGCTGGTGAGTATTTTACATGTACTGTAAGTTAATGCATGTGTTTTGTCGAATATAAAGTGTCAGTATACATTTTGTTATGCTGCCTATGTTAAGCCTGGTAAATATATCAGCACAGCCTTCAGTGTTTGAATTAGAGTAATGAAGCACGGATGCTTTATTGATACGCTAATAGTGCAATACAGTGGAAATTCATACAGTCACAGCATAAGAATGTTCAAATAAACACACAGATATACGAATAAAAATATGAATACTGCTTAGTATTCACATAAACACAGTCGGTTATGTCTAAAGTTAACGTAAATTTAAATAAATATATCAAATTTGAATGTTTCATTTACTTATCTGTGCTTTTGTTTTCCTTCAATCCAGTTAATAATAGCTATCCTTTTTTTTAGGAATGCGATTTTTTGCAGAACAGTTTGGAAATCTTATTATATCACAACAGTAAGTAGCCTACTTAAAGGCCTGATTTCACAGACAGATTTTAGACTAAGCCAAGATTAGGCCGTTGCTCAATTAAGAATGTTTTTTTTTAACATGCCTGTGACAAAAAACATTACTGATGTGCATCTTGAGACAAAACAAAGGCACTGGTATATTTTTAAGACCAGTCAGTGCAGGTTTCTTTCAGTTAAAGCAGGTCAGACTTACACTATAGTCTAGGACTAGGCTTAAGCCTTGTCTCTGAAACCGACGGATAGTCTTTTAAGTATATATTCATGGTCACGGTTTAGTTATTTTATCTGCATCATCATATTACAGACCTGTACCTGGATTAATATGCAGCTGAGGAGATACAAAACAATGCGTATATATAAGGTTAGTTTCTTTAATATAACATGAAGTGCAATAAAGTGCATGGGTGAAAATTATGCTAGATATTTATGTGTGTTTTGTTGTTCTACAACTAATCAGTTCTTTTTCTTAAAATCTCTTAATTTTGGCTGGAAAAACAGACCACTTCAAGAAGGTATGTGATGACCGAAAAGGATAAAGGCATACTCTTCCCAAAAATCTAAATTATCTGATCATTTATTATTCATTTTTAATACAATTTTTAGAGGGACTATCTCATTAAATTAATTGGGCTGTTAGCATATTAAAAACAATAAATAAGACATTCTTTACACATACAGAATAACAGGAAATCTCATTTTATATACTCTTCCCTCTTTTTAGGAAACTGAGGTTACTCTTCAACTCACTACAGTTTGGTCACAGCACGGAGAGGAAAGGTCTCACATGTTTATGTTCATGTTTTCTCTTGTTTACTTGTTGACAAAGCAAATTTAAGTTAAAGTATATTGAGTGTGTGTTCTGTTTATTGTTTTAATATGCTCAGATAATATTATTCTTCTCAGATGGTCTTTTGTTGCTTCTGTTGTGCCCACATGTAAGTCAACATTTCATTTGGGATTATTTTGTTATTTATTGAATGTTATTTCTGTTAATGAACATGTATTACAAATTACCATGTTGATTTACATTTGTTTTCTGCATTTTGAAAAATAAATGTTTTTAAATGAAAATGGAGTGCTGTGTGGTTTTAACTAGCTATTTTCAATGTTCCTCAGATCACAGAATCAATTAAGTCAACTAAACTTAAGTAAAGGATTAAGTAAACCAGTAAACTGGACTTAGTGTAGCAATGCTTAGTGTATTAGTAAATAAGACTTAAAATCACTTAATTCAATTAAGTTAAAATTACTTCATTGAATTAAGACAATGTTGTTGTTAAGTTGTTTTCTTTGCGCAATTGAATTAAGTAAACTTAACAAATCACTTTTTACAGTGTGCAGGAAAGTGGACCTTTAGGGATCTCCGGATGCAGAACACACTGCAAAATAATTGTTTGTTCAGAAATTACAGTACCTACTGATTTTGGAGCTATCCATGGTCTTCAGGATTGCTAGAAACATCCAGGCAAATATGTTGGAGCTTAAGTTTGCAGGACATTGGCCCTCCAGAAGCACATTAGGCACTCTTGCTCTAGTCGTCTGGTCACTGCGTCATGCTGATTCATTAAGGCTCCAGTGAGTTTGGGTACGGTGGCCGTCATGGTTCAAATACAGAAGACGTTTAACTTTTTCACATACTTTTTTTCAATAAATAGTGTCTCCTGAATATAAATTCATTAGCCATTGACACACACAGAATACTCTTGTTGCTGTTGTCTGCTGTTTTTGAACCAAGAGCCATCCGTCAAGGTTGTGATGTTGAGAGAACAGGACGTGACAGTGACCTAGAGCCTACTGTTGTCACAATGAACTAGCCAAAAGTTACTCAAGATCGTCTCAATGTTGCTAGACCATTGTGAGAATTCAGGCCTTGCTGTCTTGTCTTTTCTCTCAGTTTCTTTTTGCGCAGATAAGTTGATAAGCCGTGTTTTCTCTTTCTCCAATAAGGCGTCAAAAGAGGCCGGCCAAGCTTTGGTATGTAAGTCCAACCCCACTTTTGAGACCCAGCATCATCATCTTCTGCACTGCTTGGAGAAAACCACGGTAAGAACCTCTGGAGAAAAAGTTACACATCACTGGAAGCTGTTCGCAGCGATTTAGCTTTAGCATTGCTTGATATTATTGATATACAGGTGTCCTAAGAAGTATGCTAAGCACATCTGTAAAAAATATTATGAGGTTCTCCTACAGTTACTTTCAAAAAAAGTTGTTTTCTTTAGTACTTTCAAGAGCTATCTGCAGTTACAGGTCAGCTGTCGACTGAAAATTGTGTTAGCATTTATTCAGCTGCATGTTGGATCACAAAAGGAGACTTTGGCAAATTGGCTCCAAGAAAAGCACCATAAAAGTATTTTCAACTTTTTTTTTCAAGTACAAGTGCAATTTTTCCAGGTTTTTCTTAAACAAAAAGGCCACTTTTCTAAAAATAGCACTGTGCGAAGAGTCGTTCTTAGCTGCAAAACCTGGCATGATGTGATGGCTTATGAACTGATAACATTAAACATGGCTTTTTTGGGTGCTGTATTTGAATTAAACTTCATATGAAAACTCTGTCAGAGGGAAAAATGAAGGTGAAAGTGGTCAAACAGATTTCTTTTTTTCTGTACCAATGCCAGACTTCTTCTGCACCTTGTTGCTTTTGGGTTTTCCACAAATAAGTGCAGTTTTTCTCTCAAGAGAAATCATTAGTCAGACATGGCATGAAAGTGACAGCCACTGTGCCAGCTAGACTCATGACAGTCTGGAGAACAGACTGTGACCCGTTATGGCTTTCCTAGGGCAAGACTTTTGAAAGGAAAATTCCAGTGTCCTGCTGAGAATGCAGGACTGTTTGAGAAACAGCAGGAGCTACAGTGAATCTGGATTCAAGGATTCCTCTGATGATTTTTTGACTGGCTTGCATTATTAAATGCCTAATATTTGTTATTATAGGCAAATCTAAGCGAAACCATAACTTACTGAAACTGAGAATTCATTATTCTGAATGAGAAATTATTTATTCCTTTAGTAATGAACTTTGAAATATAATGATCGTATGATCAGTAAGCAGTCCTTAAAATGCTTAATGATTCCCATTCCTTTCTCTCTCTCTCTCTCTCTCTCTTTCTCTCTCAGAATCATGAGTTTGTAGATGAGCAAACTTATGAGACAAGCTGTATGGAGGTTTCCCTAGCGAAGCCATCCAAGTCCCGCTCCTCCTCAATGTCCTCCTCTCCACATGGCCTGTCCTCCTGCTGCACACGCAGGAACAAACGCAAGAGCTTCAATGTCCCCAATTCCAACATGGCCACCGGCCGCAGGGGCAGCATACAGGAGCTCAGCACCATCCAGATCAGAGAGAGACCGCTGAGCAACAGGTGCTCTCACAGCACTCATGCGCACTCACACACACATAAGGAGAAGGAATATGTTGATATATTGGCTTCGGTCTGAATATAGATGAGTCAGAGCTGTGTCTTATTTAGAAGTGTTTATAATACTGACTATATTAAGAAGGTATGTTTTTCCAGAGAGCTTTGGTTTAGGGGTATGTGTAGTGCTTATAATCTAGAATTTATTTGTAATATTAAGTGTAAAAAGTGTAGTATACAATGTTTAGTACAAATAGGTTTGCAAAGGGGTGGAAAATATTCCGGTAAATTTCCTGGAAAGTTTCCAAAATTTCTGGAATGTTTCTGAAATTTACTGGAAACTTTCCACCTTCTTGCAACCCTAAGTACAAAGAATGTAGAATGCATGTTAGAGCGTAAATTCAATATGCATATGTGGGATACACTGTGTAATGCACAATATGCAGTATGCAGTGCATAGTATTTAGTACGCAAATCTAAAATGAAGTATGCAGTGCATAGTATTTAGCATACAGATGCAAAAATTAAGTTAGCAGTGCACAGTATTTTCCATACATACGTAAAATCCATTAACTGTGTGTAGTGCATGCAATCAAGAATATATACAATATAATGTGTAATCCATGCTGTGCAGCATAATGTATTTTGTGCATGTATAAAAAGAATATGAGTACAAAATAATAGTGCATATGTAGTGCATAGATTTAGTATGCATAATATGTAGATCATGTGTCATGCATATTACTATATTTAACTATATGCACTACAACCTGCATAGTATGCAGCATATGAGTTCTAGATAAAGTATAAGTGTACAATGCATAGTATGTGTAGTATTAGAGCATATACAAGCACATAATTAGTATGCAGAATGTTTACTGTTCATAAAATGTAACATTATGTTAAGCATAGAATGGAATGCATATGGAATGCAGTGTATAGTGTAGTATGCATAATAAGTACAGTGTTTTACGAAGGTTCCCTGTATATCTGGGTATTTGGGTTGTTCTCATAGTGATTCATGCTCCTGGAATCCTGTAAAGCCCTGGTTGTGACAAACCCCCCCACCCCCTCATGCCAGTATACTCTGGGAACGCTATCATGATCCCTCCAACAGCTGGCGGAATTTGCCCATCAGCTGGATTGTATTCTCACTCTCTCCCTCTCTCTCTCTCCCCTCTCTTTTCCAACCCAGCCGCTCCAGTCTCAATGCCAAGTTTGAGGAGACAGTACCCCTGAATTCGGAAGAGCAGTCCTACATCACTGCCGCTGTCATCAGCATGCCCACCCCGCCCGTGACCACGCCCGAGGGCGGAGACTCTGCCAGCTCACCCGACTTCTTGCAAAGCAACATTGTCAGGGTGTCGGCGCTATAGACCTTCCGCCGTGACCATTAGCCGTTTTACTTAGCGAGTGGACGCTGGAGCAGAAATGAACGATGGAGCCCCCTAGTGTAGTGGAGGAAGCATTGCAGCAGGATGGGCCATAGCTGGACCTTTTTTTAACCGGCTCCTGCCCAAAGCTCTCCGTCTCTGTGAGCTCCATCAGCTCCACCTCTAGGCCCATACATCATGTGACTCACGCTGGGGTCCAATAGACTTTCACTCAACACATAAAGGAAAACAATGACCATCGTGGTTGTTACAGCTTCTTTAATTTTTCAGTATTGTGAGTCTTTGAATCTGTTGTCTTCGATTTGATGGGATCGCCAGATTTTGGGACGAATAAGGAGTGTACCAGCAGGGGCGGGATTTTACAAACTTTTAGACAGCTATACACACACTTTTGATACTTCAAAGTAAAGCTGGGCTCTACTAGAGTGTGCGGTCGGATGCTTTTGCGTGCGTGTGTGTGATCAAGATCGATCTCTTGCATGTTTTGCGTAAGTTTTTGTCTTTTTTCAATTCGGCATGAGCAATAAGGATTGGCTCTTTCTGTCAGAATGTGTGCTTTTTACTTTTGCTTAGTTATAGATCTTCCCAACCCAACAAGTGTGTGAAAACAGCTGTTTTGAGAGATTGGCCTGTTGATACAGGTGATAAATGGAGAAAATCCTGTCTCACACTCTCTCTGTCCCACCCATGTTGCGTTCACTCCTTGCCTGGCCTGATGAAATGTTTGTTATCCTTCTTTTTATTTTTTTGGTGGCAAAAAGGTAAATGGAAAAGTAAATGCCTTTTGTGTTTTAAAATATTTGAAAGTGAAGGCTTGTGGACTTGAGCTCTAATACTAGCCATTCCGTTTTATACTCCAAAGTTTGCGAGCTAACTGTGAAAAAGAAAAATAATGTGCTTATTTATTATCTTTGTTAAAATTATTGTGCATGTTGTCGTACACATGGTGAAACGGGCCAGCGTGGACCAGAGCATAGAGCCCGTCCAGGACATTTTTTCAAGTTCTTATTTTTCGTCCCTCCCTTTAAAGATGTACTTTATCAGCAAATATTCTAAAATCTGTCTATTATTTTTGGAAAAGGGCATCAAGTTGAGTACTGATTCTTAGTACTGTTTTTGAAGATTATTATATCATTGTGATCAGCCAAACACGCTTAGTGTTGAACTTAAACGTGAATCTCACAAAGTCGCTTTCAGGTTTATTTCACTCCAAAATCAAAAGAAATGGTGATTTTAGTTACAATAATACAGTAGTTTTAAAGCAAATATATAATGCTTCATAATGATTGTAAACATATTTCAGAAATTGTAATCAAAATTGTATTTTGGCATTACAGTAATGACAGTTTTGGGGTATCATGCTTAATTGCCATGAAAGTAATGCAAAATAATCTGTTTAAAATGTAAAAAATAATTTATTTTGATTTTTGGAGAGAAATATGTCTGTAAGATTCATCCAAAATGTATTAGTATTAATCAAAAAGTGTAAAAAAAAAAAAAAAATCTGAAAAGCTGAAAGATTAAACTTCTCTTCTCTGCCATATCATGTCTGAATTTAGCAAGAAAATAGTCTCTAATGTTGATATTTTTTATACCGATGTCAGTGCAATTTGTGGTAAGGAGCTCTTAATGCGCCTTGCTCAATACACACACACACACACACACCACTGCCCTCCTGCTCAATGCCTGCACTCATTCTTGCTTTACCATGTGACTTATGCAAAAAGATTCTTTTTGTAAAGATATGCTTTGTATTAAAAGGGTTACCGGGGTAATAGAATCTCACAAATGCATATTTTTAAAACTCAAATGGTGTTGATTATATATTATAAATGTATTTCAGTTGTAAAATACAAAAAAGAAAAGATGAAAACAGAAAACTATGAGAGAGTGTTGCTAGTGCACCTGTGCTGTAAATTTGTTCTTCGGTGTAGTGAAATTTATTACAGTTTCTTCTTTTCTCCTAATTTCAATGGACAGAAAATTTAATGTCTGACATTTTACTTTCTAAATCAACGACCGGGCTGGACCATCTGTTTAAGTTTTTATATTTTATTTAGTTTTTTCCTGTTTGGAGGACAGGATTGACCGAGTGCATGCACTCACAGATTCACAGAGAAACGTGTCTGTTTTTTGTTTTTTTTCTGTCTTTTTTTCGGAATCCACAAGGGACTTTTAAAACAGACTTCCTGTTTGTGATATAATGTACATTTAAATGACTACCAGGTGACGACGGTCCTTTGGATTTTGTTACAGCTTGTGTTATGGACATTAAAATATATGAATTATTGAAAAACAATGAAAAAAAATACAAACCAGTTGTTTAGTCCGGTGCAGTGTCTATGAATAAATAGAATTAATTAATTGTCCTATTAAAATACAGATAAAAAAGACAATGGTGTTGTGATCATTTTATTAATTTTAATTCATTATTGAGACCTGTTTCCATCTTGAAATAATTCTAATTTAAACTACTACTTTATAAAGTTGCAACTTCAAGAACTAAAGTCAGAATATGGATACTCCATATTATGACTTTTATTTTGCAATGACGTCACAGACTGTTTTAAACTTATACTGTTATCTTTATCTACACTTATTTTTACATGCTTCCATATGGCATGTAAAGTTATTTTAAACGTTCCATATTGTTTGCTAGCTTCGTTAGCATATACTGCAAATGCTAGCATACTGCTAAAATGTAAATGGTGCAGTCTGTATCTGTAAATCTTAATTACGCATATACATTTATCATTTACTTAATAGCTTTAAAGGTTTAGGGTTCAAAGTTCTTAACGTAAGTTCTTACCGTAAGTATAAACAATAGTCATAGCAAGTCAGCAAGGCTTTACTCTCTTCCTTTACCAGCTGGGCCTCTCTCTCATTTTGCCGATTTCACACATTTCTCAGCCGACGCGTTTAAAGGGACCGACTTTAATAGTGGCAACGTTCTCAACCTCTATAGGCACTTAGCATGATTACGTTACACATGAGCGTCCTAAATGCGATGACCGCTCACTTCCTCCTTTATACACGGGAATCAAGGGATGAGGAGGGCCGGAAGGCAAGGGATTGCACCAATTTTTCGAGCTCGTTCAGTACAAGCCAACTGCAGGGCTGTGGTGAGCTCCCAGCAGGCGAGCGATAGTGCTACGCATTAGCATATTTCCCATCACGCCGAGGGTAATTGAGACGTTTGAAGTCGGTTGTAGGAAGAGACCGTATCTGAGGGAAGCGGAAGGAGGGGGACCTCACCGCACACAGGGGGATATTGAAGTCAGACTTCATACAAGCTGCAGCTGTCTGTTTGCGACCTCGCTATTTTTGCAGAGAGGTTAAAGGTTAATGGTTTTATTTCCCCATTGACTCGTTTTACTGTACTCCGCAAAAGCAAAGAGGGAGTCTATATGCTAGTACACTCTGTACATCTGCACCCAGGCTAAACAGCGAATGACACAAAGTCGACCGATCTCAATTGGTG
This sequence comes from Enteromius fasciolatus, assembly GCA_032361145.1. Classification (NCBI taxonomy): domain Eukaryota; kingdom Metazoa; phylum Chordata; class Actinopteri; order Cypriniformes; family Cyprinidae; genus Enteromius; species Enteromius fasciolatus. Next base: position 969,491 of record JAUMHR010000068.1, read on the forward strand.
TCTTTGGCTGGAAAGTATCACGTTTTGACAGCGATTTACCACACACCAGCTAACGTGCTATAAGGCTAGCTTTACGCTCTCTGTCAGTCTCTCTCACACACAGGAGATGAATTGAGAGGTGGGGGGTGGATAGGGATGTGGAGGATGGGGTGTTAGCAACAAGAGAGGAAACAGTATGTCTTTTGTAAGCTTGTATGTAAGCTCCTCTCTGATTCATAAATCAGATCCTGCACCGGCAGTGAGTGGTGGAGGAAAGAGGAAGCTGACAGAAGCATTTCTAGCTCTCCACACGCTATGTTTGGATTAGCATGCTAACATACTACTCATAATATTTCTGTCTTCTTTGAGTGGTGTTTTCAGAAAAGTCGCTGCAAGCAAGTTGGAATTCATTCACTGGCTAAAGCTAACTTGCTAATGCTATTTTATAGAATGCCCAGAACGGTTTACTAAGATTATTTCTGCTTTTGAGAGCAACTGGCAAACTTGTACCTCAGAGTCGGGTGTTGGTTATTTTGCAGTCACGCATTAAATTTGGAAACATGACAAGGACGTAGCACAAACACAATAATTATAATGTGAGAATTAAAAACAGATAACTACATTAGAATTCAAAATAATTAAAAATAGAATTTTCATCACGCGTGATATATTTATTCATGATATTTGTTACAAAAAGCAAAGCATGTCATTCAATTGATTAATTTTAAACCATGCATACTTTTTTTTTGCTCACTGATCTCTATATATAATTATTAGAGATGTTTCTACCATGTTTCAAATTGAGATTTAATATTGCAATCTAATATTAAAATGATCATTCAAGTACTCAGAACATGCAATTACTAAATTTATGACTTCTCGCTCATTCACTTAGCAATTTCTAATAGATAAAATTACACATTATTTCTTACTATCTTGTTTTATGCCTAATTACGGAAGTGTGTGCCATAAATAGTTCAATTTAAAGCTGCAGTCTGCATGTTTAATGTTGCAGTGATGCTTTGCTAAGAAGAATGCAGTGCAGTATACAATATTGTAGTGTTCTATTGAAAGATAGCTTGTCTTTTTCCATGTGTCTGCTTCCTCCCTTTCTCTCTATCGAGATGTTTTATTCATTGCTTTACATCTGTTAAAATTCATGAAGCAGGCCAGAGCTAAATCCCTTTGCTTTCCCTCAGCCAATGTTGTCTCCCATCAAGTCTAGAGTGGGGCCAAAAATTCCACCCGTGTTTCCACCCAGTAGCACTTAAGCGTGACACCTCTGGAATGCTCACACTTCCAAAAAGAGCGCTCTGCAGAAAATCAGCTTGATTTAGCGGAAGTGAACTGCGCGGTAAGAAAACCAGGCTCCGCCGCATGCCTCAGTTGTTTGAAATGCAGAGCTATGGTTGTTGCTAGGCATGAAATTGCCGAATTGTCTGTCAGATAACCTACATGTTAGCGGAATACGCTGGACCTTCCGGTATTATGACAAATGTTTGGCTATTCATAAGGAATTTTAGGTCTTTAATATGTAACAGTTAGCACAACAGAATGGTTATTTGGTAATGTTACGAAACATGAAATCATAATTCACAGTTGTTTCCATAACCTTCTCCTTTGGGTAAACGTTATGTTGGCCAAAATTTAAATTGGCTGTGAACAAACAAACACAGGTTTGGAGTATAACATCATCTCAATGTGTTTAATGCACTGTGATTCACATGCAAGACGTTTCTCAAACTTTTAGCAGAGTTTAACCCTATTATAACCTATTATATGTGCTGACTATTACTGCATAAAAAAATATTATTACTTTTGAGATCTAAAACACTCATTAATGCACCAGTCCATATGAATCAAATCACGGAGCTGTTAAATTAAGACATGAAAACCCGCACAAATGTATCCCAGTATCTTCATAATGAGCTTTTAGCAGCAACGTCATTCATGCCAACGGAAAAATCTCATTAAGACTCAAACTTGTGTCCATGTGTGTTGTGCACAGTATTTTTCCTATTCTTCACGACTGTCAGATTTCACAAATTGCCTGCCACACTGTATATCTTAGACAATATTGTCATGAACTCTAATTAAAAAGAATATGGATTTTCAAACATACATTTAAATAGTACCACACAAACTTTTGCGCTAGAAAACAAGTCGGAGTGTTTGAAGTCTGTCGTAGCTTGGTGAAAAGGAATTAGTGAATTATTCTGAACAAACTTGAGGTCAATTGAGTGAAGCGAATGTTAGAATATTGCCAATTTTAGACTACAATCAAATAAATCTTTTACAATTCTTGTCTCACATTGCAAAATAGTGGCTAAATCACCTGGTTTGAAATCACTATGTCAGAGTAAGTGGTGAAGGAAGGAAGATTTAAGCGAAAACAGTTCATTCTAGAAACCTCCCTCTGGAGAATTCAAGTCCTTAGAGACAGAGGCAATGGCTTTATTTAGGAAAAACCCAGTAAATCCTCATCTTCTATGTGATGACCACAAAAAAAGCCACTTTATTCACAGGTATATAAAGTTTTCTATAAAACCATTCACACCATCTAAATCTTGTTATCCAGGCACCCAGAACTACTTCACATTCAACAAGGTCCATTTTCTGGTTCAGTTCACTGCTGTCCAATCCATTCAGTGTCATTTTTAGCATCTCCGCAGTGTTGAAGTAGCAAATGGGTAGCCATGAAGTCACTGCTAGGAAAGCTGCTCCATCTCAAACTGGGTGTGTCCGTTAGCAGGTGTGTTGGCCCAGGCCTCAGGTGCTCGTGGATGTGAGTGGCTGGGCTTCTGAGCGTCTTCTGCAGAGCTGTGGATTAAAGCATCCGGGGATGCTGGGTCAGGTGGTTTGTGGTCGTAATAGAGAGCCCATAGAAGTGTCACAGTCAACGTCATGGCTAAGATCTGAGCCACGCCGATCGACACGCCCAAAAACCTCAACACCTGCAGCTGTTTAGTGCCCCGGATAAAACTGTAGATCTTTGGTCCACAGCCCTGTTGGAAACAAATTTAGTATATGAAGTTGTGTCAACCCTAGTTAGTTTCT
>JAUMHR010000068.1:974066-991125 GCA_032361145.1 Enteromius fasciolatus
CAACTGAAACAAAGATCTAAAAGCAGTTTAGCAGCAAACTTTGTAAAAACTAATATTTGTGTCATTCTCAAAACTTTCGGTCACGACTGTACATCCCACAATTATCGGCGATGGACGTAGTTATGTAGTTGCGCCAGTAAAGAACTACAAATCCCATGGAAGCCATTCAAAAAAAAATTCGACTTCCGTGCAGCTCCATCATCGTCCAATCACATCACACGCCCTTCACGTAAGCCCCTCCCCTACCAACTTGTGTTTTTTTTCCTCCCCTTCAGTTCTCCGCTGCCTGCGACGCCATATTGACGAAAAACACCCTTTCTCAAAACGCCTGAAACACTCTCTCCGCCAGAATGTTGTACCTTGAGGATTACCTCGAGAGTGAGTATATGAGCTATTTTGATGGGTCGTGTTTGTATTAGAGGGGTTAGAAGTGTAAGAGGGCCGTTTTGTACGTGTGAATGTGTCGCAGACCTTAGCCTGTAACGCGCCTCTGTTCTTCTCCCCGGCAGTGATCGAGCAGCTACCCATGGATCTCCGCGACAGGTTTACGGAAATGAGAGAGATGGACCTGCAAGTGCAGAGTATGAATTCAGTTTAAACTCACTATTCTGCCGTAAAACATCACATTTGACCTTGACTAAAGCAGAAAGCCCTTCATATTAGTGGGGGTTTGTTTGGTGGATTTGCATGCGTGTGGAGCATGCATGTATTATGCACTCGCTTCACATCAGCCCGCAACATCATGTGAAAGTTAAGCTCAGCTAAGGAAAAGCTTGGGATTCCCACGCATTATTATTTTAGCAATTATTATTATAATTTTTATTTTTACTGACACTGTCAGTACCTCCCTACTGATATGAATAGGCTCTTCATAGTCATCACACTGTTATTGCATTTATCTGCTGACTATTCTAGGTTTTGCATGGAGTGTAAACCGTGAGTATTTAATTTACTTAGTAACTAATTTTGTTTGAAGTACAAATTATAGTACATTATAATAGTATAGTACAATTATTACAAGAACAGTTGTTCTTGACAGGTTTCTCCACTAATCTCATGTACAAGAGCATGCCCAGGTAATAATTCACACCAAAATAAATGAATAAATATGCTTGATATATTTTATATTTATAGCAAACCCAATTTACATCTATTAAATATTTTTTTCTTTTTATTCTTAGTTTAAAGTGAGTATGACCCCGGGGCCTGTATTATAAAACAAGATTACCTGAAATAAGCCTGACTTATTTGGTAAACTTGTTTTATGGAACAGGCCCCTGGTCTTTTTCAATTGTTATGGTTCATGGATCACCCTTTGTGGGGGTTGAACCTACAACCTTTTAATGATCTGCCCAGACCCTTACCAACTAGGCTACACCACCTCCTCTGTTGAAAGGTTCAATTCTGTGATCTGACCGTAGGCTCCAGAGTGGCCAGTCAGTGTGATTTCGAGCCGAGTATTGGTTCTTGACTCACTCCTGCCCCGTTCTTTTGTTCAGATGCGATGGATCAGCTAGAGCAGCGGGTTAATGAGTTCTTTACTAATGCCAAGAAGAACAAGCCTGAATGGAGGGAAGAACAGATGGAGATTATTAAGAAGGTAAAGAACAGATGCTGTGCACCTCAGTTGTGAAACGTTTTAGGCTTATTAAAAACAATTGCATAAGGGATAATATTGATACTAGAATTCAAATGGGATTTTTTTAAAGGAATAGTTCACCCAAAAATGAAAAATTTCTGAAAATGTACTAGGCCATGACATCGATGAGTTGGTTTGGGTTTTCTTTTTCAATGTAACAGATTTGTAGAAATTTAGCATTATATCAGTTGCTTACCAACGGATCCTCTGCAATGAATGGGTGCTGTCCAAACAACTGATATGACATCATAATAATCCACATGACTCTGTTCCTCCTTTTAAAGGTGCTCTATGCGATGTTGCAGGATTTTAGCTCGATTAAATTTTTTTATCTCAAACCGAATGCAAGAAGAAGTGGAGTTTAATGCGCGCATTATCCCTTCTTGCCGATTGGTTGGCCGAAGTTTGTTTTTGTTGTGGTGAACATCCTGTGCCCATAGTGTTTGTTTCGGTACTGCAGCCTCTGTGTTGTCTTTCGAGACCGGGTTTTTTGCCAGTGTATTCAGAGGGCAGACAGCAAGACGATCAAGGGGTGACTCATACGGTTTGAGATAAAAATTAAATTGAGCTAAAATCCTGCAACATCGCATAGAGCACTTTTAACATTGTGTAGACTGAAAAGCTGCACGTGTGTAATAAATCCACCTGGATGCACTTCTTTATCTGTAATTTAAGGCTATATTTTTCTGAATATAAATGGTAGCGTAACAATCCAAAAGAGTTATGGATATGTTGATTGGTTTTGTGTGTGAAAGGACTTTTTTTTTTTTTTATACGTATACACAGCTTTTCATTGCAAAAGACATTAATAGACTGGAGTCATGAAAATTACTTTTGGATTATTGTCATGTTTTTATCAGCCGTTTAGACTTTTATTCTGACGGCACCCATTCACTGCAGTGGAAGTGTGCAAGTGATGCAACGATGCACTGTGATGCACTCATCTACATCTTAGATAGCCTGGGGTTGAGTGTATGTTTTATGTGAAATATTCCTTAAATCATTGATTAAAATTTGCAACTGAGCGGGCATATACACCGTTGTTGTTTTTTTAATAGCTCTTTCTGTTTATCAGGACTACTATAAAGCTTTGGAAGATGCAGACGAAAAGGTCCAATTAGCCAATCAAATCTATGATCTGGTGAGTAACTTGGTTTCCACTAGGTGGCAGCACATCATAGATGGTTTACAAGCAATGGCTTTAAAGGGATGCTGCAGCTACTTCAGCTGTTTAAGTTATCATTGCTGATTACTTTTCATGTGCTTTAATTCAAGTGCTTAGGAATGTATTTTATTCTAGTCAAAATGTGCATAATAGTATATATATCTGCTTCTTATTGATCTTCTGCTGATTTTGGGGTCTCTTCACGTAGGTTGATAGACACTTGCGGAAGTTGGATCAGGAGTTGGCAAAGTTCAAAATGGAGTTGGAGGCAGATAATGCTGGCATCACAGAAATCCTAGAGAGACGTGAGTGGCACCTGTCTTCATAGTTTGTTGAAAGGCTCATTTCAATAATGTCTAAAAGCTAGGAATCGTCGTGTTTTTAAAAATGATGTGATGTTTTAATGTGTCGTAAATAAACTACTACTAGCTTAGGAAAAATGAAAGCTAGTCTGTGTGCGACTGATCGTCAAACCATTTTCCTGTAAGTCATTTTTTCTTTTTCCAGGGTCACTGGAGATGGACAGCCCCTCTCAACCTGTCAATAACCACCACGTACATTCACACACCACTGTGGAGAGTAAGTCTGTTCCAAGAGGATGACTGCTCCTTGTTTTCTTGTTTCAGTCTTCTTACCTGCTATGTGTGTCTTTTGACAGAGAGGAAGTACACCGCGCCAGCCCACCACACTACTGAGCACGTACCAGAAAAGAAGTTCAAGTCGGAGGCCCTATTGTCTACACTGACGTCAGACGCTTCTAAAGAAAACACACCAGGTAAAACATACTTTCTCTCTTATGAGTCACCATATGAAAACATGTCAGTCACAAGATTTTATATTTAACTCTTTGTACATTTTTATGCATTGCATTTGTTTGATCAAAACTTTAAAAACAGTAATATTGTGATGACAAAGCTGCATGTCTTTAGTGTCACATGATCTTTCAAGAAGAAACGTTTCTTATCGTTGTTCACATTTTTGTGTGGTTAATTGAATAATTGTTAATCGTATTAATAAAATGGAAATCACTTGTTACATAATGAATGTCTTTATTGTAGCATTTAATATATTTAATGAATTTATGTTATTTATATTTTATTTAGAAATTCTCATTGGACACACACTTTTTAATGATAGTGTATGATGAATTATTTATTTATTTTTCCTGTCAGAGAAACCATCAAAGAGCCATTGTTGGCAAAAACTAATTCAAAAATATAATTTTTTTTATGCAGTGAACTAAAAAAAAGAAGGAATATTCTTTGAATATCTTTTTATTTGTTTACTAACTAAATAACAAAATGAACTACAGTTCATGTAAACTTTTTGATGCTAGTAATCACTGTCATGCATGCATTTTGTAAGAGGTTTTTTAAACTAAAACACTTTTTAAACATTATGGGTCAGTTTCCCAAACAGGGTTTAAGACTAGTCCTAGATTAAAATAAAAATGTCCTAAACTAGCAAAGATCTAGTCCTGGCTTAATCTAATCCCTATCCGGGAAACCGGCCCTGTGAATCATTCACATTAATTTCCAGCAAAATCACTGCAAACATAGCAGATATTCAGTATAACTGCAGCCCTTATCCTAATCACAGTGTCAAGGGAAATTTGGCATAATCCTGCTGTACATCATAAATGGTATTTTGTGTGTTGCAGGTTGCAGAGTGAACAGCACATCCTCTTCTAACAGCGTGTATAACGTCAACTCTTCCCAGTCGCTTTCCTCTTACAACCTGAGCCCACTTCCTGCCGGGCCCGCTGCAGGGGCCGGGGCCATTTCCATGGCAGCAGCTCAGGCAGTGCAAGCCACAGCACAGGTAAAATCGTCATCCACCCTATTCCCCTCTAATTCTAGATCTGTTTGTACCCCCTCCTCCCTTCACTTCCTGTTTCAACAATTTTTGGCCTCTAGAGGGTTCTTTTTTCCTCCTGTCTGTTATTTTTGTATCAGATTGTTTTCCTGGCACTCTGCCCATGTTAATTTCGGCGTTCACTACACACTTTGATATTGTTTCTCGAGGAAAATCATATCAACACATCCTGTAGTTTTTATTATAAGCTCTCCTTTATATAAAAAAAGCCTAAAAATAAAAGCAACTGTATTAAGATATTGACACTAAAGATTTTGGCATTTAATACATGAATAATTATAAAGCTCCAAAATAAAATATTTTAAAATGTATGAGATGAAAATTTGTAAGTTATTATAAATATTATATAAATATTTTATTGTTGTTTTCAAGTAATTAACTTGAAAAAAATTTTCAAGTAAAAATTTAAAAAAAAAAAAATTACAAATCAATATATAGTTGCTGTCAAATGATTTTTTACAGTGCATATTTATTATGTATATATAAATACCTAAACATGCATGTATATATTTCATATGTGAAGTTTTCATATATTCAGTTTATTTATAATATAAATATAGACGTAAATTATTGTAAATATTTTAGAAATATATATTGTCTATGTGTGCATTTATATATGCATGATAAATATATTATGTATGTAGGAACGTGGCTTTATATATATATATTTGTTTGTGTGTTTTTTAGATGAAAGAGGGCAGGAGAACTTCCAGTCTCAAGGCCAGTTATGAAGCTGTCAAGAACAATGATTTCTTGGGGCGGGAGTTTGCTCTGAGCCGGGACACCAGCAGTTATTCGTCTTCTGCACTGGCTAACACACTCACACAGCCCCTCACGTCCAACAACAGCTCGGACTCTCGCACAGGACGCAAGACCAAGTAAGACTGTTTCCATATCCATTGATTTAACTGCTGAACGAGCCACTCTGATACATATTTGGGGTGTTTTTGTGCGTTGAGCCTCCTATGTACATGTCAAATTGATACGTTTAATTTGAAACCATTTCTTGCTTGGCTTTTCAGAGGCAACACTAAGTCTTCCAACCACCAGTCCTCTTCATCCTCCTCTTCCTCTTCACTGTCATCCTGCTCGTCATCATCAGCATTGGCTCATGAGCTGGTACAGACCACCGTCACAGAAACTGACACCAGCAGTCAGGTGGACTGGACCTACGACCCCAATGAACCCAGATACTGCATCTGCAACCAGGTGTGTTCACAGCACTTCTGTTATACAGCATTTTACTGTAATACACTCTTACTGTGACTCTGATATTGATTGATTTACTATTATATTGATCCACTAATTCTAATTAATGGGGACCACTCTGCAGTTGTTAAGCTCATGTTGGTTAGAGAGGTTCGTTAGTTGGGACAATAAGTCTCTTCTCCTCAAGGAGTTTCCTATTCCCTTATCCCTTAATGGTAAACAGCCTAAAATAAAAAAAGGACAAATTGTTTCGTCTGCTACCTACTTATTCAAAACTACAGAAACCTGTGATTTCTATTCATTATTATTATTTTTAGGATTCTATGATAAGTTAAAAAAATGTGTTAAAATATACAATGCTATTCAAAAGTTTGGGGTACATTATTAGAGTACATTATTATTTTTTTTAAGAAATGAGTTGTGTTTAATGAATAAAAATAAAAGTCATAGTAAAGATTTATATTGTTAGAAAAGATTTCGGTTTTGAACAAATGCTGCTCTTTTTACCCCAAAAAACAATATGGCACATAAATCAGCATATTAGGATGATTTTTCTAATATGCTGATTAAATTATATCAGGATTATCAAAAAATAACACATCAGGGTTTTTTTCTGATCCCAGTATCGTTGTTAATTAAATCTTAAATGAACAGTTTATTCCTTCAAACAATTGCCAAATGTGATCACACGTTTTGAAAAGGGGAAAAAAAACAATTTCTTGAGCTATTTTTAACCATCCCCAATAAAGCAAGACCATACAGGGAAATCAAAGACCTGTTTAGGGGGGTGAAGTGTATGAGACTCCAATAACAGTTTGCAGAAGGATTCTGTGAGCGTGTGTTTTAGTTTATGTATGAGTGCAAAAGAATTGTCTCCCTATGAATGCATTTGTTTTATGGCCCAAAAAGTAATATTGCTTTTGTCAAAGTATCAAAAATAGAAGTGTGTGTGTGTTTCTCTGAATAGACATCAAAGACAAAACGTGCAGTCTTTGTTTGCAGGTGCGCACATCCGTGACACTCGGCTGCAGGTATGTATGTGCGTGTTTGTCTCGTACGCGGTGTTTCATTCTCTCTCTGTCATTGTGCAGGTGTCATACGGAGAGATGGTCGGCTGCGATAACCAAGATGTAAGTCAAGCCTTCATCTCCAGAGACACAAAGCTACATTTCCTCTTCAAACAACTCACTCTAGCTCTGTCTGCTCTTGAGACCCTTGGGTGGCCACTATTTTTGCAGAGATGATGGAAAGCAGTCATAAGTGTTATTGTTAATATAATAAGATAATAATTTTCTGATGAGTTAGTGTTCTATCAGAAGGAATTTTATAATAATTTTAACTAAATAAAAAATTAATTTAACAAAATTAAATATGGAAATATTATATAAACAAAATATTTTACTGTTCTAAAATATGTAATATTGCAATTTATAGTATATACAAAATTTATATATATATATATATATATATATATAGTCAAAAATACTATCACCCTTGGTAAATAGGATAAAAAAATTAATCTGCATTGTTAATCCTTTAGATCTTTTATTTTAAAAATACTCAAATAAATTCAGAAAAATCTAACCTTTGATAGGATAAGAATTAAAATTTGGGGAAATATCATTATGAAATTATAATTTATTTTTCTCAAAAATAGGTTTGACGCAATTATTGGCACCCATAGTAATTTTTATGGGTAAAATATTTATATATTAAAAAAATATATTTATATATATAATATGTGTGCAAGAAATGTTTTTTTATAAAAATAGGTTAATATTTATATAGCCTATACAATGTTTTTTTTTAATCATTCTTTGAATTCTTGGTCAATTTAATGGCATTTTGATTGCTGTGAAAAAAATTGGTTCATTTGAGTCTGACACTTTCCCTTCTTTTGCCCACAGTGTCCGATCGAGTGGTTCCACTACGGCTGTGTAGGTTTGACCGAGGCACCCAAAGGGAAGTGGTACTGCCCACAGTGTACAGCGGCCATGAAGAGGAGGGGAAGCCGGCACAAATAAATGCTAGATCAACTGGGCTGACCTCTTTGAAATGACTGTCCCCCTCGACTGAGAGTGTACATGTACCATCACCATGCGATCAGGGTGTGTAGATGCGAGAGCAAGATGCCTGAAAGATGGTGTGGCTGCTCTGTGTGTGTGTTTGTGTAATTCGCAACCAGGTTGGCCGTTTTTAGCAGGTGAATCTAAGCGCACACTGCCCTCAAAACTTTTCCTGTTTTTATGTTTTTCTCTTCATCTCCATTAATCTTTATGGAGGCGATTGGGCAAGATGGTATTGGGAGGCCCATGTTTTTTAACATTCAAGACATTCCTCGGCTTGCCATACGTGACGACTCTTCGCATCTGGCAGTTCCTGCTAATCCATTTCGGCATAGTATGGGTTGACATGATGCAGACTGGGAATTGTAGTCCTGAACTGTTTTATGGACTACAAGCCTCCAGATATTCAACTCTGACAGATCTTAATGGATCCGGATATGAACAGATTAAGACAGCAACAGTGACGCCTCATTGCTCGCCAGTGAACGTGACCATTTTGCGAGATTATTTGTGTGTAATGGATAGATGTATTGTGCTCCGCTTAAAGGACAGGATGTTTCTTATTTTACCGAGGAGCTCTTAAGGTGTACAATAGAACAAATGAATAACTGTGACCTGTGTGTAAGTTTGTGTGTCTGTGTCTTTAGGCTGTACTGCACTGATGTGGTGATACGTTTTGAGAGATGTGGGGGAAAAAAAATAAAATGATCAAGAACTTTTGGTACACGCTGTCTGATTGAATGCATTTTGACACCGTTTCTGGATCAACATCTTTTTGGTCCTTGAACAACATTATCATCAACCCGTCGGTGCCCTCTGATTTTAGCAGGAGCGTGGGAAGGGTATGAGAATTGAGCTGTATTCGTAAAACAAGCAGAATACATTTTTCTATAAATGCCTCTTGAAACCGTTCCTAAATTGTCCCACTCAAGCAAATATTCTATTTGTTTAATCCTAAATCATAAAAATCATTTGTAACCAAAATGTGCTTTTGAATTTTGTGCTTTAAGTTCAGACCTTAATATCTTGTATTTTTATATCATGTTTTAATTACAGGTATTAAGAAAACTTCACAGTCAGAATGCATGATATAATACAGTAAATATTATATATAATATTTGATGGTCCTATAATTTTATATGCTGTCATTAATCATGACCACAATACATGTAAACAGATAGAGGCCACTTTGTATATTTTGAAAATGTCAAATTAATAGATTTTAAAGTGTTGTTTCTTTAAACAATAATATAAAGAAAAAGAAAAACTACTTTGCAATCGATAAAAAAAAAGTTATGACTCCTCTGTAAGAAAAATACTATTTTCAAAAAAACATATAAATAAATATATATATATATGCGCATGTAATATTTAAAATAATAATATATTAGTAGCCTTTTTTTATTTTAGGAATAGTACAATATAAGCTGTATTTTGTGCTTTGTTGGTCTTTCCAAGGACTAACATGCATTGTGCTGTCTTAACTGGGAAAATGTTTGAATTAAAGGGGGTTAACGCAAACCAGGTGCGCAAATCAAATCAAAAAGAGCAGATCCTTTTTTTATATCCTCTTTTTCAATATCTACTATATTAACGTCTATTTAAATAGCAGCACACTAGGTCTGGAGGCGCGTTTTGTAAGTATTATAAAGGAAGTTAAAAACGTGACTCGTGTGCGCGCGAGAAATCGTCAATGAAAACGGCGCGACGCGACGCCACCGTGATGGCAGTCTCTCGCTCGTCTAAATTAACCAACACTGTAAATAATGACCGCTAAACACGTCCTGTGTCAAAAAGTCCTCTAAGTTAATATGCTGAGAGAGCCAAACATTCACAGCGGTTGGATAAAGTGAGGCAGGCGCTCTCTGACAGCGCGTGAAGGAGGCGTATCATTACTCTCAGTCATGAGGTTCCTCCTGCTCGGGAGTGTTTTCAATCAACCGTGGGGCTCAGGAGCTTTAAGAAGAAGAAAGAAGCCTTCAGAGAAACTTTTCACTCTGTTTGGACACCCAGACCGTTGCAGCCAGACTTCACAACCAGCTCTGACGCAGGTCGAATTAGTTCCAGATTTTCCACGATCATGTCCTGAAGCGTTTCTCAGATGTGTGCGTCGGATTCCTGAGCTGCGCGTTTGAGCGCTCGTCGCTCGACAGCGCGCTGTTATCCGGAGGGATGATGCGGGGACCCAACGCGCATTCCCAATGGTATGTGTCTTGACTCTGTCCAGGAACGTTTGCGCAGAAGTGGGAATGCTTTTCCGTGGGATGTGGGCGCTCCGCCGGAGGTGCTGCACTGGTCCCCTTCTGCTGCTGGGGATAGCGGTCGGGCTGTTTTACCACACTGTGACTATGCACCGGGACAGAACCGAGTTCAAATCCAGTCAGAGGGACCAAGGGAACAAATCTGCAGAGTTTGATTATAAACTACTGCTCAAGAACCCAGAGAGACTCTTATCTCTGCTAGAAGCGCCACAGACAGATTTTGTAAGTACTTTCTTTAATTTTGAAACTATTTATAGTTTTTAATTGAATTATTGCCAATAATGCTGCAGATAATAATAATAATGAATATTTGTATTATCTTGCAAATATTTAAAATAAGTTTAATGCTCAAAATAGTTATAATAACCTATTTAGTATTCATTATTTTACACAGTATTTAAATGTATTTATTAATGGCTGATTCCTGTATTTAATAGATGTTTTGTAATAGACTAATGAAAAATGGCATTATAGCATTAATTTATTTAAATATTATTTATTAACGTGTTGTTCTTGTATTTAATGTTAAATCTAATGCATAATTAATACAGTTAAAATGTAGAAAAAATATTATATTAAATAATAAAAAATAATATTACAGCAATATATTATATATGATATTACAGTATTTAAGTATCTTTAAAATAGCTTTCCATAATACTTAAACATTTTTTTATATTTAATATTACAGCATTAACATATTTAATGTACTTATTTATTAATGTATTATTTATGAGTTTGTATAATAATTGAATGCATTAGCTGTGTAATTAAATCATATTACAATATCAATATATTTACACTTTATTATTGCATTGTTATATGTATTTAATGTTAAATTTAGTGCTTAATTGAATAATTTAGAATACTGAATAAATAGGATTTATAAGATACAATATTACAGGATTAATGTATTTAAAAATAATTATTTATTAATGTAGCCTATTATTCATGACATATTTTACATAGTTAAAATATTTATAATACTGAATCTTTTTTTATTTATGATACTTTAGAATGTTGTACATTCATAATATAGTATAATACAGCATTGATATTGTACTGTTTATGTATTATTGATGTATGCTCAGTAGATCAGATACTTATATTTTATTGTCATCAAAAGTTATTTTCAATTACCTATTTCATAGTTTGATATCTAAAAAATAACCTAGAATCTTTTTCTAGGCGGTGCTATAGATTTCAAAACTATGTTACAAATGTTCATATCCAAAAGTTTATTATTTCTGAGTTCTCATCAAGAAAGCTGTTGCTTTAGGATATTTGTCTCCGTCCACTTTCAGCATTAAACCCAGTTAAAAATAGCTAGCGAGTATTGTTTATTTATGACGGTTGTCTTTGTTGGGGGTATTTTAGGAGGAGAAACTCAAGGCTGGGCGTTCATTGGTTAAAAAGCACACATTAAGGAGGGGTTATTTATGAGCGCACACATGCTTTCATTCGAGTGCTGGGATGATTGACATCTGTGGGGAAGTGTTATGTCAGTACGGGATAGAAAGATCTGAGGAGAGATGCCGGGAATAAAGTACGGCTGTCATGTGGGATGCCCAGCCATAGGTTTATTTACGACTTCTGTAAAAGGAGGTGGAGCATGTGTGCAAAGCATGGAAAAAAGTAGGAGAGAGGGAAATTGGGAAACAGATTTAGGGTCAGTGAGGCAGAAGATGAGGGCAGGAAAGCAATGAGAGGTGAGAGAGGTTTAGTTTTAAGCCGGGACTGCGGCAATATGCCTTCCCATAATCCCGTGCTAACTAACTCCTAGCAGGAAGTCAACACTGAGAACCATGACAGCTGTCCTCAATCAGCTGTTAGTGAACCTTGCTTGAGTGAGTGTGTGTGTGTGTTGAGTAGGATAGAGTTATCAGTCTGTGCGACCATCAGTGGCTTTTTGATGGGTTTGGAGACGGACTGTGCCCTGCAGTGTCTGGTGCTGCCATATAAAAGTCATAAACATGTAGGTAACAGAGTTGGGCAGGAAGTGAAGAATTACCTATTGCATTTGTGGACATGGTGATTGTGAGTGTGTGGGAGTTTTTAGGATCCTGGGCATTTGCTTTGGAAGTTTGCAGCCTCTCAGCAACAGGAGTGAGATAATGTTTGTTGTGTGAATTAGCATAATGTCATTCCACATTAACATATATTCATAACGTCCATTTGAAGAAGATGCCTGTTCCTGTGGTTGCTGAGTGGACTGTGAAAAAGTTTTTCCCATCCTGCTAACCATTGCTGTCTGGTTGTCCCTGGAGACCACTGGAGGACGTTCATTCATGTTAAAGAAGGCACGTCTGTTTGTGCTTTTGGACCGCCTGGTTCTGATCCAGGATCAGACAATTGCATTCACTTTCAGCTGATTAACTTCTAGTGTTTACACACACACACACACACACAGTGAATGTGAAAACTGCTTTGACTGCTGCCATATGTCAGTCTAATATAAACCTCACTATGTAGTGTTTTGACATCACACTTTAACAGCCAGTTGGACGGTCATACTCAACTAATCTCACACAGTCTGCTCTTCTAATTTTTTGTTAATAAAGAAATACAATAAATATAAAATGCACTTTTTTAAAAATGTATAATAAGCATTAATATTTATTTAAAATTTTAAAGCAAATTAAAAATGAGAAAAATATCCCATGAACTTTGGAACCTTATATTGTAGAGTTCAATGAAAAATACAAAATAATAATTTATAATGATAAGTTTCTAATTTTCTTTTTAGATAATAATTTTTAATTCAAGAATATAGAAATGTATTATGTACAATGCTGGAAATATTTTTCATATTCAGTATTACAGCATTAATTATTTTAATTTAAGTAGTTATTAGTTCATTGTTTGTGTATTTTATTAAAACTTATTTAAAAAGTTTAACATATTAAAATAGTTAAATATAATACATAAATACATTTAATACTAATAATAATAATAATATTACAACTTGAATGTATTTACATTTAATGCATAGTTATATATTTATATAAGTATAGTTCTGATCAGTGTTTATAATATTTAATGCTCTCAATAATGTATTATATTGTATTTAAGTGTCCTTATTTATTAATGTAGTATTCTCATATTTAATATTAAATTTAATGCAGAATTAAAATATAGTTATATATGATACTGAATGATATTTATAATATTTGATGCTGACAGTGTTATATTATACTGTAATTTAACTATTTATTAAAGCATTATTCATGTATTTAGTTTAAAATTCAGTGCATACTTAAAATATAGGCTAGTTAATACTGAACAATATTTTTTATACTCATAATCTTACAACATTCACATTTTGAAACATAATTTTTTTTTTTATTTGTTATTTATGTATTTAGTTTTGAAAAAGGTATATAATACTAAACAATATTAGCTTTTTACTGTTGCAACATTCATACAACATTCGTAATTATTTATGATGTTTTATTAATGTATTTAGTTTTTAATTTAATGCACATTTAAAATATAGTTATATAGGCTAATGCTGAACAATATTTGTATACTCATTATATTACAACATTCACGTATTTAAATGTAATTAAGGATGCATTATTCATGCATGCTCTATAAAGGGTGTAAAGTCAAACCTCTTCTGTGACATTGCTGTGAGGAGACGGTGTAACCTACTGTCTAGCATGCTATACATGTTAGAATCTATATTAGGCCTGCGGTTTGCACGAACAACTGCACTCCATCACTGTTGGGCTGAACGCTCCCCTGAGACTCACGTTCAAGTATGCTGAGAGTTTATTGTCTGCCGGTTTGAATGTGTGGGGAGAGGACAAGTACAAGAGGTCAGCAAGTAGCACTCAGTTCTTCTCTACACCATGCGTTGCATTGTTTTAGAGGGTCTAGATGTGGCATAGAGGCGGGTTTGGTATGTTATGTGCCTGTGAGTGTGTTTGATGCGGTTTGTGTCGAATAGGAGAGAGGAAAAAGGGTTATTTTTATATATAGGGGCCTCTCGACAGCCATGATTAACCTCTGCACTTCACACGGAGCCAGCGGTAACAGAACCCCTCGTCCAGAGTGGCACAGAGAGAGAGAGAGAGGTATTTGTGGAGAGTAAGGAAAGCGCAGAAAAACAGGGAGAAGTAGTTTGTGGGGGGGAAAGCTTGAATAAAATGTTGAGCCAATGCCAAACGTTTAGCCAAGTAAACCATTCACTTTGCATGGACAAGCAGAGTTCGAGGTCTCCTCTGAATACTAACAGAACCCGCGTTTTGTTTTCTTCCTTCTTGCCACATCTCTCTCGAAGTCTAGGACATGGTAACCTGACACAGCTGGGTTCAAATATTGAAGCTGGGTTAGATTAGTTGGAAGTCTGATTCTGTTCATTTCTACGCAGAAAATTCCTTGAAATGATAGATCATGTTTGACACAAAAAGCCTAATAAACACTTTATCCAACAAGTAAGCACTTCGTTATGCTAATGGTGGACTGTTTATGGTCACCAAGGAATGTAGCAACTTAGCACATAATCACTAATGTGTGTTTTACAAAGCTTTGAAGGCAGCTCCAATAAGAATATAATACATATATATATGTATATGTATATGTGTGTGTGTGTGTGTGTGTGTGTTTATATGTAGACATATTATTAATAATGTATAAATTTACCATTACAAAGACAGCACTTTTAGAATTAAAAATTGTAATTAATATAATATATTGTGATATAAGAGGTTCTTAAGACATTAAATATTTACATTTAAGTATTAAGTATGTACATTTATATTAATACATCTATGTTACTTACATTGTATTACTTACATGTGCGTTATTACTTGTGCATATATATATATATGTGTATATATTGGTGCTGTCATATTATTAATCACATCCAGAATAAAGGTTTATAAAAACACACACCTAAAATGTATATAATGATATATTTAATACATACATTATAATATTATAATGATATATTTATACATATAATTATATGATATAATTTATATGATAAGTATTTGCCGCATGTGTGTCTTTATATAAATATATATGAATAATAAATATACACAGTACACACACACATACTGTTTTATGTAAACAAAAACTTTAAAAAATGTTATGTATGTGCGTATACAGTAAATAAATGCATACATTCTGTATGTTATCATTTTTTTATTATTAATTACTATAATCCTTAAGTAATAAAGTTGAACTGCATATAGTGTAATGTAGCAAATTGATTTTAAAGGCATAATTGTTTTCAATTTCCAGATACTTTGTATTCTGATGTGAATGCTCCCGCCTACATTGGTAGAAAAACCTGTTTGTGGTAATTTAATTTTATAATTAATTTTTAAAATGCTGTTACTCTGATGCAGAGAGTCCAGAGAGTGACTTTAATAATGATGTTAATTTAGTTTGACTTGCCTTTCCACACTGCTGACGTAAGAAAACAGACCAGTTTATGAGATGATAATGGTATTTTGGCATGGGCATTAACTCCCAAAGTGCTATCTTAGCACACACAAAATAATTCTGACTAGGACACCGAAAGTTTTAGTATAGCCTTCACAGCCGAGGTAATGCCATCACTTTCTGGTGAGGTCTTGTAGGATTTGTGCATATCTGTCAGGGTGGTCTGTTCTTTATCTGTGTGTTTACTAGGTCAGAGGCCATGTGAGGATTGAGTTGTTTGAATCGGAGTACAGATGTTGTTATGCTTGGATTTGTTTCAGTGTATTATACACAACGCTCGTGACTCATTTGTATATGTGTGTTTGTGTGTGTGATACAATATGGCATTTTGTTTTCTGTCAGTATTGCACGCATGTGCACATGCCTTTGTACGTTTTTCTGCACCATGTGTGCTGTAAAAGTCATGACCCCTTGGGGACGGTGTTAGGAGGTTGGCTTTTAAAGATAGTAGTATTATTTTTAGTCCGAACACTTTTGGATTTAGTTGCACATATCTGCCTCTCATACTTTTGCATTCAAGACCTGCGTGTTTTTTATGTCTGGTTGCCACTGTTTAAAATGACCTCTGCTCGTTTATCATTTACAAGTGAGCGAAGAGGATGCTTTTCCACGAAAGAGCAATTTCTGCTCTTCCACAGATCCCTGCACCAGAGGACTAAATTAATATTTATGTGTATATTCATCTCCTGTTTTTATGTGGTGGGAATTAAAGGCAGATTTCCCTGAGAGGATTTAATGTTTTGTGTATAGCTGATTTAATTTCAGATCTTATTAAAGTTAATGTATCATTGTGCTCTCTCAGCTCTTTGGGTTTTATATATATATATATATTCCTCTCCCTCCTTGCTTCCTTTTTATTTCCCTCTTTCTTCATGAGACGTTTCTTATTGGTTGTTATTACTTCCTTTGAGCGCTGGGCTGTTTTAGGCAGCGCTTTAATGAAGTAATGATGTTTGTGTCTTGGGCCGCAGACACGGAGGGTGAAATGAATGCAGTCCAGTAATTGCATGTTTTAGATTAGCGTCTGCAGCCTGAGGTCTCACAGAGGGGCAGGAGAGAGGGAGCAGATGGGAGGAGGAGAGACAGACTGGGGGGGATGTGGGAGAGAAAGAGTGGGAAACTAAGTATGAATGGAAATGAGATGCCTCTTGTTTGTTTTGAGGTGGTGATGAAGTTGGGATTCAAGTATTTGAAAAGAAAATAAACTGGATTTTTGTAGCGGTGGCCCTTGCAAAACTCGCTATTGTGATGCTTGTGTGTTGATATGCAGTTTCAAAGGTGTTATAGATGTGTTAGATGGTCAGTTGTCTCTGATATAGGGCCGGTTTCCCGGATAGGGATTAGATTAAGCCAGGACTAGACCTTTGCTAATTTAGGACATTTAAGAATT
>JAUMHR010000068.1:1022227-1034176 GCA_032361145.1 Enteromius fasciolatus
GAACAACCTATTAGTTCCACAGTAACTTCTTATTAGTTATGCAGTAAGTAAGATACAGTATTCTAAAGTGTTACCACTAATTCTAGTAATAATGTATATTCTAAAAATGATCCTAAATTCACAGTCACATAAAATAAGAGATGTCAGCCCTCAAAACACTGTTTCAGGGAAACTAATAGCATGCAAGAAGCATACGTCCAAACAATCAGAATGTGACTGATAGACGTGCAATACAAGAATGGTTATACAAGATCTATAGTTATACGAGAACCACCTCTTTTATGAATAATGACTTCCCAGGGGGTGTCCAGAGGGTTAGCCATGCAGAGGTAATCACTCAGAACAGCCCAGTATGAGGCTCTCACTAACCTTCGCTCATCTTCAGACGTGTGTGTGTGTGTGTGTGTGTCTGCAAATGAACACTGTGGTTGTGTGTGAAAGAGCATGGAAGTGAATGTATTATCAGATTCTCTATTGACAGACAAGCAGCAGTTGTTCTGATAACTAACATGCTTTTGCTAATATATTTGTTTACATTTTTTTTGCATGGGCATTCAATGTTTTTTTAGCATTTTCTCACTGAATTAGTACCTGCTAGCTAGGAAGATACAGAAACAAAATCATTGTAAGCAGTTACTTAGTTTAAATGGGGCTCGCTTTTACATTTAGGATTCTTGGGCAATGAACCATCACACAGATGAAGAATTAATTTAACCTTTAAAGGAATGAGAAGTGATGTTGCAAATTATACATGTGGCCCAAGGATACTGTCTGTTAAGCATGTGATTAAAGGAAAACAACAGCTTCTAATTAGTGGTCCATCAGCGGTAGGAGAAACAAGGAGTCGAATTTAACTTGGTTAAAGGTCAGCATGCTTTTTTTGAACCACAAAATGACTCGAATGAATAGTTTATCCAGAATAAAAACTTGTTAAATATTTACTCACCCTCAGGTCATCCGAGATCCAGATGAGTTTGTCTCTTTGTTGGAACTGATTTGGAGAAAATGTCAACCAATGGATCACCTGTTGTGAATGGGTGCCGTCAAAATTCAAACGGCAGAGGAAAAAAAAACAAAACACAATAGTCCTCAAGTGCAATTTTTTTAGCTGAGTTTGCAAGAAACAAATCAATCATTAAGGCATTTTTGATTTCAAATCATTGCTTCCAGCTAAAATACAAGTCCTCTAAATATTGCTTTCTTCAGTGAAAACAACATCTTGAATCAGGAGAGAAATATACATGTGATCAAGCAATGTTTACAAATAAAAACACTTCAAAACAGTTCTATACAAATATGTTTGTGGATTTTAATCTGCAAAGACAACAGTGGATAGATGTTTTAACTGGAGTAGGTCTTATTATAGACTACATAGGCTAGTATTTTGTCTAGAAGAAATGGTTAAGGTTTCAACTCACATGAAGTTAACTGAGAAATTGGAATTGTGTGGGTTACTTGTGAATTATTGTGATGTCTTATGTGATGCTTGTAACAGTTTGGATTGTCATTCTGACGGCACCCATTCACTAGAGGATCCATTGATGTAATGCTAAATTTCTGTTCCAATGAAAAAACAAATCCACCCACATCTTAGATCACTGAGGGTGAGTAATGTTCAGAATTGCTTTTATTAAAGAAGAAAAATTGGTAGAGAAAAAAAATGACAGAACATACAAACAGAATTAGTAAAATAAGTTATGAATGAAAAAAAAGCTGTTCTTCATAAAGACTTTTGTGTAAATGCCTGAAATGTGCCACCAGTCCTTGTGCATTGTTTACACTGTTTTTTCTCCCAAATAGCTTTCAATGTCATGAAAACAAATCTAAGAGATGTTTCCTCCATGGTAAGAGTGTGTTTTTGTCTCTGTAAATAAAGAGCTATTTGAAAGAGTAATTTGGGTTTCTGCATCTTCCTGCTGCTCTAATGGAGGTTTGTGGACATGTGAGCCACGGGAGCATCTGTACTTAATGGTGTGCCATGAAACCATGCCACTGAAATGCTAATTGACATCATTTATCATAATATGCTCGCTATTTACATTAAGCCATTGAAGCAGCACACACTATTTAATGCTGTATAAATACAGTGTTTTGACTGACCTATTGAACCTGCCATTCTGCTCTTACATTTGCCAAATGGTGTTAGCACAAAAATTGCTGGAATAATCTCTAATACTCACTGGTATCCAATGGTCACTGAGAACAATATGATTGACTAGCATAGGCATAACACAAAAATGAACATTTGCTCAGGACATCCAAAATGTAGACGGGTTTGTTTTTTCATTGGAACAGTTTTAGAGAAATTGCATCACTTGCTCACCAATGGATCCTCTGCAGTGAATGGGTGCCATTAGAATGAGAGTCCAAACAGCTGATAAAACATAATAATCCAAAAGTAATCCATTAATTGATGTCTTGTAAGAAACAAAATACTGTTTAGGTTGTTTTAGATTTTCACATAAACAGTGTTTGATCTGTGCATATATTTCTTTTTTCTGTAACACTTTACAATAAGGTGTCATTTGTTAACATTAGTTCATGTATTAACTAACAAGAACATACAATGAACAATACACTTATTATTTATAGTATTTATTCATCTTTGCTAACGTTACAATCATTCATTGTTCATGTTAGCTCACAGTGCATCTTGTAATCTTAATAATGCATTAGTAATGCATCATAAATTAGCATTAACTAAGATTAATACATGCTGTAGAAGTATTGTTCATTCGTAGTTTATGTTAACTAATGTTGTTAAGTGCACCTGATGAACCTTATTCTAAAGTGTTACTGCTGATTCAGACAAAACTATAGAGGATTTTTACTACAATTTAGGATTTGTTTACTACAAACACACAGCTTTATACCTAAGATGTAAATTGATGGATTAGAGTTATGTCAGTTATTGTGATGTTTTTAATGACTCTTATTCTGACGGCACCCATTCACTGCAGATGATTTATTAGTGAGCAAGTGATATACTACTAAATTTCTACAAACTGAATAACATTTGGATGGCCTGAGGGTGAAGAAATTTCCAGTGAATTTTCATTTTTGGGTGACTTATTATGTGGCAGGATTCCTGCTTTTATCTATGTTGATGTGAGCCAAATAATATAAGTGCTGCATTTATTACATTGGCTTGTGCACATTAACATTCATCTGAACTTTATCCAGAGTGGCTCTTAGCTTTAAGTACAGCCTATTATAATTACATTTCAGCACCATGGACAGCCCCCATTGCCAGCACACTGACAAGACTTCATGAGCGAATAACATGCCACTTAAGCCTGGGAGTAAGTACTATTTGATGGCAATCTTTTTCACAGTTGTCATTCTTAGAAAGAGACATTACATGGCAAGCACACACACACACAGACCTCTAAGAAACCAGGTCACGTTTTTCCTAGCATTACACTGTTATTGTGCTCAACAAATGCATTAGGAAAGAACATTGTCACATCCAAATAGAAAAGGAGCAAGTCTCAAGGATGCACAAACTGCAAGAAATTGATTGATGATTAGTTTAGAACCAATTTGAAAATGGCTTGATTACTTGTTTTAATTTAAATCACCCCCTAGTGGCACAGAAACAGTCCTCACTGATATTAAATTAATGTAAATTCAATATGTTAGAAATTTTTATAATAATATATAGACTGTAGACATCTATGTGGAGATTTTCAATTATCGTCATTACTTAGAAAAGTCTTTATTTTTATTTTAAATAAATCATGCTGGGTTTATAGGGTTTGGGTGAACCCAGAAACTTTTGTTCTGTATCCAGTCTGCCTGTATAAGTCATCAAGGCAAAACTATGCGCATCTGTTTAGCATGAGACAAGCACATTTTCTAAAAGCTGATGGTCTCACAGGGCAAAGCCACATACACATGGGTCTGCATGAGGATGATGCCTCAACTGCTCCCCAGTTTGCGTTTGGTTGTCAAGGAGATTGTCAGACTCTATGAGCAGCACTGAGCCAAGCACATAGTGTTCTCTTTTTCATCAGACATGCATTTCCAGACCTCTTTTGTTCTCTTAAATACAAAGTCTATTAATATTTGACTTCTTGTTTTTACATCAGACAACACATGTTTTGAAACTCCTTCATAATGCTAACGAAACAACTAGCAAACATACTTTCAATTAACTATTGCACAAACCTTTACAAAGAGCTTTAGAGTAGGACAGATGTAAATATAGATACAGCTTATATTCACTCAAAATAATTTACTACTGAAAAAAAATGAAACTGCAAAAATGTAAGAGAAAATAGATATTTAATATTCCTATGTATCATATATACGTGTTTTTGTATACAATATTAACAAATAAATAAAAATCTAATGTATATATAATGTAATGCTTATTTATAAAAGTACTACATTGTATATAGCAGTAACAGTTTTGTATATAATTTTGTGTGTATTTTATACACATTTATTTCAAGAAAGTAATTTAAAAGTGGTCACAATTCTTTTATATACTGCTTTGGAGCTTCATATTAAGTTTAAAAGCTTGGAAATAACTATAGACAATATATTATTTTCAATGTAGTGTGTTAACAGCTCAGACAACTGCATGTTCCATTGGAAGAACTTATTGTATTATTTAAATAATGAGAACGTAATGTATATTTGTGCCCTGAATGATCCTCCTCCCTCTCTAGATAACGCGTCTCTCCTATTGGGCAGTGTAGAAATGCCCCTACAATGTTCCACCGCGCCAAAGAATCTGGTGCGCCTTTGCGCGGAGGACATGGACTTGGTCGCATCTCTCTCTCTCCATTTCCTTACGCATCAGCTGCACTCAGCAGCTCACATGGTGCCCCAATGAACCCTCGCCCTCACGCATCGTCTAACATACAATGGATTAACAGGAAAGACATGAATGTCCGCACAGAGGACGGCATCAGCCTATGCCAAAGGGCTCTCCAAATAGTGACGGAGCTGTGCCTCGCCGGGCACGTCGACCGGGAGAAATGCGCGGATATATTTCCACTGGAAAGCAACATACCAGGTAAAGGAAGTTCAGGTAAATTTAAATTAAACAATGTTCCATATCCTCTCACAAATATATGTTCACCAGGAACTTCGCTTAGCGAGTTAACGCGACTTTTTCTAAGCGCGAGTGCGCGGAGTAAGAGCATTGAAAGTTTGAAAAGTTAGCTCACGGGCATAGAAACGTACTTCACATTCAAAGCATTACCTGAAACCCAGCCATTAGATTGGCAGACGGTCACACTTGTTGCTTATCAGTGCGCAACAAGTTTGAAAATGGCAACCCTCGTTGTCTCAGTTTTATTTCAGTGGGGAGGTATACTAATGCTACAAGGTACTGTTTACCACTAAATGGTAATATTAGTACTTTAAAAGTGCTTTAAGTGTACGTTTTGAAAGGATACCGCCTCAATTTTTGTACATTTTTTTACAATGTATAATTACGCGCGAGACGTTTCATGAAATACTGCGTAAAAAAGGTCTAGACAAAACGTAGCAAATAGATTTCTGTTCCGCACCCGAGAAACGCACATATTTAATATACAATTTAATTTATTTGATATACCTGCATGTTTCAGTGTATGTAATTTGTTGGCGACAAATGAAAGTAGTTTTTACAACTTAACCCGGTGCAAACAAGTGTGCGAACTACAGTATCACACTACTAGGTTAGGTAACACTAATGCAAACCTTGAACGTTTTGTGGATTCGTTTATTTTAGCCGTGCAGTCGAGAGCAAATACAGAACTACAAGTAGACAGTACAAGGTGTACTGTACTGCAAGGTATGTTAAGATGGCCAGGAGCGCATCAGAAGCCAGAAATCAAATTACACGACAGCATGCTGATGCAAATGATATCAGAATATTGTCATATTCTTACATTTCCAGTGACCTTATGGGGGTAGTGGTCATGCATGAGCTTGAGTCCTTCCTGTAGCTCATTTCTAAATGGTTGGTAACACCATTAGCAGTAGGGTGGTAAAACTCTCTCCATGATACAGCAATCAACTATAATTATGAGCAGTGCACTAAGCAGCTGAAACTCTTGCACCTGTTGGACACATATAAAGGTTCAACGTTGCCACTCATTCAGAGACCTTTTAGCATCTCAAATTGTGACATTGTGAGATAATTAACATTTATAAAAAAATAAAAAATTGTGAAAAGTGTTTTTATTTTTTGGTTGCACCAAAAAGGGGAGCAAAGTGACACTGCTTTACTAAACAAGCACATTTCAGTCTTCTTTTTCTTATACCTTGCCCTCTCTTTCTTTTCTTTTTCTCTCCCTCTTTCTCCTGTTTGTCTGTCATGCATCATTTATTACTGCTGGTGCTTTCTGTCTGCCCGTCTGGTGTTCATTTATCTCTTTCTCCTATCCTCGTCTCCTTTTCCCATCACCTTCTGTTCTTTACGAACTCCTCAACACTCTCTTCTTTTTTTTTTTGCTCTCTCTTCCTTGTTGCCTGTAGACATCTCTGTAAGTCTCCTAGCTGTGGTTGTAGGTTTCTGTGGGCTCGCCCTTTTGGTAGTCTCTCTCTTTGTCTTTTGGAAGCTGTGCTGGCCCTTTTGGAGAAGCAAGGCGCTCTCGTCCAATGCTGACAGCTGCCCCCCGGGGGTGATGCCCGAGGCCCCCCCGGCCCTGGCCCCACCGGCCCTGGCCCCACCTCTGGTGTCTCGTTCTGTTTCTCCTTATCCTGAGGCTAAGGCAATTGGAACGTTGGGAAGACAGCCATCGCAAATCCAGCATGAGGATGAGGACGATAAGAAATGGAAGGTACCAGAAGTGAAGGTCAACGGCCGCAGCTCGGTCAAGCTTCTGGAGGCGGCCATGAAGATCAGCCAGACGTCACCAGACATTCCTGCCGAGGTGCAGCAGGCTCTGCGTGACCATCTGAGCAAGCAGCCCAAAATCCAAAGGCAGACCACTGAACCTACCTCGTCCTCCAGGTGATACACACATCTGAATGCCAGTTACATGATACATTACACATCTACTTTTGATGCTTGATTGCACATTTAATGACACTACAGAAGAGGGTTAATCATTTCATTATTGCCACTTGAGTAAATAACTTGTAGGAAGATTAGAAAACAGAATATATACTTGGTGTAATTGAGAAGATACGCTTTACTGAATGATGAACACGTACTGATGATTTTTGGTCAGTGCATGTCTTTTGAATTCCGCAAATGACGGAGCAGCTGTTTTTTTTCTCCATTTATGAGATATGCACATGCTTTTCATGGCTGCCTTCCAGCTAGAAATGAAACAACCGGACCCAAGCCAAATCAAAACTACTACTACAGTATATATATATACACACACACACACATTATATATATATATATATATATATATATATAATTATTAGTTAAATAATATTTGTATAAATTTATTTATATACGCATCAAAATTAAATAAATAATTTTTTAAAATTTGTTATCACAACTCTATTTTTATGTTTTCACTTTGTTGACAGGGTGATGGCATGTCTCCTTGCCCATTAATCACTACAGTTCACCAATCAGAGCCCTAGAGTCACATTGCCATGGCAACAGCATTAAATGACCCCAGCAATTAAACAATCAGCTCTTCTTTTCTTTGTTTCACATGGCACCGTGTTTAAAGAAAGCAGGGGTGTAATTAGTGTTGCCACGCAATAGCACTGACATGCTGCAACTGTATGTCCGACTGGGGAATGAGGAACAGCTGTGTTCGGTTCCTCGCGGAATACATTATTGACAAGCCACAGAATCGTCATCATAAACTTCAGCGTGGTGTAACAAATAAGGTGTCTTCATAAATTGCACATTGATACATTGTGTATAAGTAAGTGATGCTTTGCATGAAAAGGTCAGGTGAAGCTACCTACAGGTCATTGTGAAAGACTGCTTGGCTGGACTTGGGTTGACAAATATTTTCTGTTATTTCTTAAATATTAACTTCTCTGAAAGTACATCTAGTACATTCTAGTTTCACTAAAGAAACAATAAGTAAATTGGCAGATATTATATGCCTTGAGACAATGGCAAAACATCTTCAAAAGACTTTAAAATAGGCTAAATGTGAAGCTAGACTTTCATGGTAGGGAGAAGATCGTTCAATTATTTCTGATGAGCTAATGCACGATTGTTTAAAATCGTTTAGTTTTCTGGGGTCATATGAATTGCTATTATTACATAACTCCTTATTGTTTTGCAGTGCCTTGAGTGAAGATTTCTAAGATTCACAGTCACGACCAATTAAGTGCGTATTAAGTATGTTCTCCACAAACCAAAGAAAAATATCCAATAAATGGATTTATTAGACATGCTGAATTAATTTTAATAGTGCTATAGTTAAAACATTTAACTGAAGTGCAATACATTTTATTTAACCACGCATGAGCATAATACTCATTCCTGTGAAAATAAACCTTCATTTGCTATAATAAAAAACTATTGTGCTTGCATGTAGCAAAAGCCAAGGTCGAATGAGTAGAGGGGATAGTTTGTACTGATCCTGCAACATGTGACTGACAGGTGTCTGTGCTAATAGGACTTGAATATTTCCACCTCCTCTAAAATCTCTTATAGGGGAGAGTAGAAATACAAATTGAAATCTGGCACTGGCTCACAGGCTCATTCATTACGGCTGGCAAGATATTCCAGAAAGACTGCCTTCAAACACTGGATTTCGAAAGAAGTGCTCTTCAAAACATTTCAAGACAGCAGTTAATTACTCTGTCTATATTCAATTTATCATTGCATTGTGCTGTGATGTTTGTGCAAATTGCATGGAATAATGTGCTGCAAACATGTGCAGGTGACAGACAAGAGTTGGACAACGTAAAGGCAGAAGGAAAGAGAGAGAGATTGACAGTGTTGATGAGAGATCAGGCGAGAAAAACTGCTGAAAGAATTATGTGGAGCTTTGTTTTACAAGTGCATTAAAAAAGTTAAAATCTTATGATTAATATACTGTATCACAAGTTTGTTAAATGACATAATCCATCACTTTTTGCATTATGCTGTCATTGTCATGTTTGTTGTCATAAAGGTGCTAGTTGCTAGGAAACACCACGGATAAGTAAAGAACTATGATTTCCTCATTGGAGTCATGATTGTTGAAAATAGGTTTTCTGGTAAAAACATCCAGGCGTAACTATTTTGATGAAATACTGTGAAGCCTACAATATAAGAGTTTAGCATTACTTCACTTGCTCACCAACAGATCCTCTGCAGTGAATGGGTGCCGTCAGAATAAGAGTCCAAACAGCTGATAAAAACAATAATCCACACAACTCCAGTCCATCAGTTGTCTATCTGCTTGTTTACAATAAACAAATTCATAATACTGCTTTATCTAGTGAAAATCATCTTACTGAATCAGGTGAGAAATATGAAAGATCAAGCACCGTTTACAAGCAAAAACAATCCAAAACAGTTTTGTTTTTTACAGCAATTAAATTTTTTATTTCACAAATTGTTAACTGATGGGCTGAAGTTGACATTATTGGCCCATTAGAACTTTCATCCTGACGGCACCCATTAAGATCCATTGGTAACTATGAGATATTTCAATGTATTTTTTCATACATTTTTCATTACTTTTTCTTTTCATAGGCACAATTCTTTCCGTCGACATCTGCCGCGTCAGATGAATGTGACCAGTGTGGACTTCACCATGGACACTCTACCTGTGCGCCAGTCTTCTGCAGTCAGCATCGGTCGTATCAAACCTGAGCTGTACAAGCAGAAGTCTGTGGACTCTGAAGAGGGCGCCAAAGAGCCGGTAGAGACGTGTGGCAAGCTGAGCTTTGCCCTCAGCTACGACTACGAGGAACAAGCCCTAGTGGTGCGCATTCTAAAGGCCCTGGATCTGCCCGCCAAAGACTTCACAGGCACCTCCGACCCCTACGTGAAGATCTACCTGCTTCCGGAGCGCAAAAAGAAGTTTCAGACGAGGGTCCACCGCAAGACACTCAACCCCACGTTTGACGAGGCGTTCCGCTTCCCTGTGGAGTACAGTGAGCTGTGCAATCGCAAGTTGCACTTCAGCGTGTACGACTTTGACCGCTTTACGAGTCATGACATGATTGGAGAGGTGGTGGTTGATAACCTCTTTGAGCTGTCTGACCTTTCACGCGAAGCTGTGGTTTGGAAGGACATCCTTGCAGCCACTACAGTAAGTACAGTGAGTATAGAAAAGCAAAGGTCATAACCAGTATTTTCCTCAGGTACCTTTCTGCCAGGTTTGTTTGCAAATTTGAGTTTGAGTGCCCCGATTATGGATTTCTTAAAAATTACCTTTCATGTAGTGTGTAAAACAGCTCTAAGTGAATGAAAACATCCTACAAAGTTTTAAATCTAATAGTGCACCATGAATAAAGTTATTGTCTCTCAAAAGAGTCGACTCTGAACCATTGAAATGAGTCGTATTTAAAACGAGTCCCAAGTCAAGAAACAGTAGCATTTTGCCTGCCCACTTGTTGGTCTTTTGGCGAACCAAAATGAAAATAAATTCATTCTTTGCCACTAGGTACCATTTATGAAGCGTTAAAAGCTCACTAACAGTACTTTAAATGAAATGGACCAATCACTGGAGGGGTTTGGAAAAATTAATTGTTAAACAAATTGTTTGAGAGTCGTTGAACAAATAAGGTAAATATAAATGCATATTATAAAAAAAAAATATTTTTGACCTTGCATGCATGTCAACCTGTTATTTTAGACAACAAAAACCAAAATATGAAGATTTCATAACCCATAATAGAGGTACATTAAGGAAGCAATCAGGATGCAGAATTCAAATTCAAAAAAAATGTAAACGAATTGAAACTCAGTAATTCATCAAATTTTAGCATTGTCAAGATAAACCTTGAATGTTGGCTAGACAAAGATACGCAATACACAAACAAACATGTGTTCAAGGAAACTGTATTCACTCATGTGCTAACTGGTCACAAACCTCTGCTTCAATCAAACAGAGCTCAAAGGAAAACTGACTGCACAAATGTGAAGGTCTTGTTAATGGAAAGATTGATCTGTTATGTAAAGCCAGGTGCCGGGGAGGGCTCATCTCCAAACTGACTCAACCTTTCAGGGCACCCACATACCCCTTCCAAAAATAGATCCAACTGCAAATAGATCCAGAGTCACAGGAAGTATCAAGCCAGAGCCTTCAAACGACAGCCATGACTAATCCAACAGGTGTGGAATTGAGTTTCTCCTACTGACTGCAGAGTACCATAAGAAATGTTACCGGCAGTGCATTTTTAGGACAAAGGAACCAAAGCAATTTCCTCCATACAATTTTTTTTAGGTTTCTTAGTCAGATTGGGCCTCATGATAATGAAGCCCACTCATTACGCCTCAGTTAATATATCAGAGCTTATGTAATCGCATCATTCATGCTGTTCATGAGGGTTTTTAAGGACACCTTAAAATGAAAATTCAGTCATCATTTACTTGCTCCTCAAACTCTGTACAACTTTCTTTCTTCTGCAGAAGAATGTCACAACTGTTTTTTATTTAAAGTAAAATTACTACCAGTCAATGGGATCCAAAACAACCCCAGTGGACTCCATTGACTTTCATTGTATGGACTGCAACACAAGACATTTTTCAAAGTCGTACAGGCTTGGAGTGACATGAGGTTGATGTTATTTTTATTTTTTGATGAAACATATTAGAAATCTGAAGAAAAAATTTGTAAAGACTGGGTAACTTTGCAGTTCCGAAATGTATATGTATATATGCACACTGGTTTGACGTTATATATTATTACATATGTACTGACTTGTTAAACTGTTAGACCAATCTGTAGAGCTGAAAGGCATGGTTAGTCACATTCACCTCACTTACAATGACTCAGAAGCACTTAATGACGTCCCACTGCCGTCCTGCTTCAAAGACAAAGTGAATAGTGACAGTGTTTTATTTTGTTCACCACAGAGAGA
>JAUMHR010000068.1:1072182-1100798 GCA_032361145.1 Enteromius fasciolatus
AGACAAGCTGCTCTTTAATCCAACTAGTCTGGCAACAAAACATGATTGTGACCTGTTTCATGACGGTGTAAACACGTTAAGTCAGCAAGAGAGTTTTGAAACAGGGTTTCTAGATAGTTTGAGGAAAAAAGAAACCAGCTGTAATGTTCTAAAAACACCGCTACCTTTTGGTAAGACTGTTATTTGGATCATTGTAGCTGGTTTCAAGCTTGTAAAGCATCAACTAATCAGCTGGTTTCTGGGACATTGTAGATGCTCCAACCTGGTCAACCAGGCTCCTAAATACAGTTCCTGCAAGGTGCATAATGTAGCACGAAATACCCTAGTGTGCACATTGAACAGCAAAGGCCCCTTATAGCAGCAGAGGTGATTTGTGCAGACAGTCAGCTGACAGCTTACAAGAAAGATGCACAATGCAATACATTCGCACGGGATCAAAAACAAATGTAGAACGATAGCAGGGCCCAATGCACGAGCACAATGACATCACTGCAGATTTAAATGTAAATGTAAATGCATTCGAACGCAGACTCGCAGCTCGCGCCAGCTGGTGACACAAAGGAGATAAAACAATGCACGCGAGCCGTTAATATTCCCCGATGCATCTGTGGTTTAATAAGATGCATCGCAAGGTGAGATATGTAGCATGCATGCTATGCAGCGGGGTCGGGGGGGAAATAAAGCCAATGAAACACGAACAGGCCTTCTGATAAACATTGGCTCAGAGAACTGCAATGAGAGAATTATAAATGGCGTCATTCGGAAATGCACCTTGCGAAAATGCATAAGCGCACGATATAAGATTTGCTCCGCTACATATATGTGTATGTTCGTGCATCATCTCGCCCCCTGCAATGCATTGCATCCCAACACGATCCGTATTACAGCCGGTGTTTCCTGAACATCTCCATCCAGCCCAGCTCCGCTCAACACCCGAGCTCTCCTTCAACCCTGACTCCCCCATTGTACCTCCTCGGGAATGTCCTGTTGACATTCGGGGATCGCCGCTCCTCCGGGACAGGCGGGTTCGAGCCCCGCGCCCAGCTCGTCCAGTCCCGGGTCCCGCTCCGGATCGCGGTTCATGGTGTCTCCGTTGAAGACGGGCGGTGGGGACTCGGCGCTGCTCAACGCCGCCATTTTAAACCACGAGAAACTGAGTGGAAAATAATAGAGGAAAGAAACAGAGAACGAGACAGGAGGGGGAGACAGATTCACCAAATGTAAACCCGTAGAGGGGTAAACGGGGATACTGGACTCCGACCAGTGCACTGATATTAAAGTCTAAATGATAAAAACGAATAAGTCATAAATCTGTTTCAGATTCATGCAACTCACATTATCCCTTCTTATATTAATATCCTATCAGGTTGACCGTGCAAAGGTAAATGTGTTTATCTAAGAACTCCTGAAAGCAGGAATTTAACCAAAAGCTCTGCATATGAACATTAATATTTATATATATATATCACCTACAATACAAAGCAATCCAACATGATCTCACATCACTGTCAGGTGGCCAGATGTACAATTTTCTGAAGAAATAATAAACCCTATAAAGTCTACTGTATCATATCTTTCATCTAAATTTCCAAGGCCTCTAACTATAAGCATTATAAAACTGCATTCTTCTTATATATATATATATAGAAATCTTTAAAAATAATTATTTGAGTAAAAAAGTAAAATGAACAGTTATTTGTTTTTATGTTAGTAGTTTGCTATACTGCATAAAAAAAGGTTCACCATATCAATTAATCATTATCATAATTGCAATTGCACAAACAACTGCACAAATTGCATATTTTTAAAATAAAGTAATAAAGTTGAGATGCTCTTTATTCTCGCCATGCAATACTATATGGACCATAAAATCCTGATGTATCAAATATGATAACAAAGCACATTTTTAATACTTTTTTAAGTATCTTACGAAAAACAAAGTAACTGTTTCTTTCTATCTTTTTCTTCACGATATAAATGCATATTATGATTTCTACCCAAATGTGGATAGGACTCAGCATCTGGCACATACCTGCGTTAGGCAGAAAAGGCACATGCACAGAATTATTTCAATAGCTGTGGAGCATGCAAATCAATTTCTTTAAAATGAAAAACCATGACCTTTAAACAGATGATTTGGCTGTAAATGTAGTCAATGTCCCAACTACATAAGGCTCTAAAAGTTGCACCAGATGTTCATCCGTTACATGGGATTGTAAACTTTTAAATGCTGCAGTTGTTTTTATGACCATAAATGTGTGAAAATACAGTTAACACTTAAAAATGATGTTATTGGCTGTTAAAGGTCCAGGAGTGTAATTTGATTAGTAAAACAAGAGAGAAAAGATGCAAGTCACGATGACTTCAAATTGTACTACAAAACTAAGAATAAAGAGTGTGTTCACCTACAATAATGCTAGAATAAAGCTGAAATTTCCCAAAATAATACTTTAGTAATCCAATACAATTATTTAAGTACTTTACAGATGACTGTTTTTCAACCCAATCTGGTGCACAATAAATTCATGATCATTGCAACAGTTTTAAAATGCCTTTTAATCATATTAGGGAATTAATGGCTAGATATAGGTCCCAAAATCACAACTACGCATACACAAATGCATAATTATGTTCCTGACTGACATATGTCCAATGCAATATGTGGTGTATTCATTTGTTAGCAATTGTAACAATTTGATATGAATTATTTCTTGTATGTATTCCAATGTTTGGCATAAGAGTTTATGGGCTCCTTCACTGTTTTCATAGAAACACAAACCTAAGAGGTGTTGGTGAGGATGTCCCAACACTGTAAACACTGGCAAAACTCTTCAAAAAAGCATGACACGGTATTCATAAATGAAGATGCAAAGTGTACAAAAATGAACATTTAATTTCCATACCAGACACCAAAGTTGAATTCAGCATTTGTGTTTTTGTTTCACCATCATCTCTGCTAATAGAACATGTCACCACAGTCATAATCATGTCCTGCTGTCCATACAGTTTCAGCTTTTTCATCGGATTCTCCATTCATAATATCCTTTCATAAATAGTAGATGAAATGCGCTGGTCTACTTCTTCTTTGTGGCCCTCTTCCCTTCTCCCTTCTTAGGTTTTCCTTTACCCCTCAGTTTCCTCAAGCGCCTCATTTCTTCCTTGAAATCCTGGTGCTCATCCCTAAAACAATATCAAATAAACGTTAACTGCAAAAACAGAAGAATTCAAACGTTCATAGGTGCACTGTGAATAAGTTTACCTGAAAAGCCCCATGAATCTGAGCTTCTGGGTCATTGAATAGTAGATCTTGTGTGGGGGGTACCAGTCATACACTTCTTTT
The DNA here is from genome assembly GCA_032361145.1 of Enteromius fasciolatus. NCBI lineage: Eukaryota > Metazoa > Chordata > Actinopteri > Cypriniformes > Cyprinidae > Enteromius > Enteromius fasciolatus. The sequence goes on from JAUMHR010000068.1 coordinate 1,075,523, forward strand.
CTCTGGGCCAGCGGGGGTTCTTTAAACAACTGTACCACTTTCATAGATTTGGAGTCTGTGTGACGAGTCAGATCTCCAAATATCCGGGAACTCAGACGGGCCATGCGCAGGGCATAGCTAGACAAACCAGCCATCTTTACCTAACAGAGAGTATATACAGATAAATGCAGTTGAATGCATGGAATGATAATGTCTTATCACTTCTGTGCATGCTTTAATATATAAGTTACTATTTTAATATCTCAATAACACCGTTGTGCATTTTATCAAAGTGTCTGCAGTTACTTAAATATATATATATATATATATATATATATACACCCACATATAAATGTGTGTATAAGTTAGCAGATTACAGGTCTAAAAAGTATGCTTACCCTTCAAAAACCCTGAAAGCAGCAGCCGAGATCCAAAAATATATGCTTTATTATAAAGGCATATGGACAGACATGAAGTACTGACAAAAAAATAGTAACTATGTGGAATATTCGTTTATGGTTAGTTGACAGTTCAACCTTCATACGCTCAAACGCACACTGTAGAGCGTGAATAACGCGCATGCGCGTAGCAGGTCAAGCACTTCCGTCTTTCAGGTCCTTAAAATAACAGTAAAATGTTGTTTAATAGGTCAAGTAGTGTCCGCGTTTTTCACTCTTCAAATCTCCGCAGGTTAAATTTCATACAACTCAATGAGGAGATCCCTAGGTTATACTATGACTTACTTATGCTACAGATTTCTTTATTTTATTTGTAAATACTACTGCTTAAAGGACCTGGCTATAGACTATAGCCTACTCAATTATACAATAAAAACGATTCCGTGTAGGCAGTGAGTTACTCGTGATCTGCGCTTTAAAGAGTTGAATTATACATGTAATACATTTTAAATACTTTTTTGCTTGAATTGCTTGCTTTCTTCACTGTAGAAAACGTCTTGTGCGTCACACGACGTCGTACGCCTGTGTTATCATTCCGTGTGCGCATATTTGCCAAGATAAGAGTTCTGTCTTGATAACTGCTTTATATTCTACATAATCATCTCAAGTCCGTGTGTGGTGTAATTATTTATTTTAATGTAACATTAATGTTAATAGTTTCTAACAGTTATTACATTTTTTTCATTAAACTGAATTCTCAAGTATTGAACATGTGACAGTTCGTTAAAAAAGATTTTCTGAGCTCTGTCCTTCTTATTTTTTAATATCTTCTTATTATTCGCATATAAAACTTTTTTTATTGTACAACAAAGTATTGAACATATACTGCAATACATAAAAGAAGAATATACAATAAATGTTGATACAAATAAATAATAGCAACGAGAGAGAAAAATTATTTTAAATAAACAAAAAGTATTTGACAATCATATGTATATGCCACTCTCCCATAAGATCACATTTGGTGGTAATCTTTCTCTATCAAAATAGATAAATTCATCTTTCTCAGAAAAATAAACATTTATTCCGAAGTACTTCTAAATCTATCCAAAATATTTTACTATAAATGCAATTTTAAAAATAAGTGGACATCATCTTACTTTTCAGCTCCACAGAAGTCACATTCAACATTCACAAGAATTAAGAATTTAAGAATGAAATTCTCTCACCTTATTTGTTATACAATATTTATTAGGTAGCAACCATGCGTGTTTCCAATAAATATACTCGATTTTACAATGCCAAAATGTTATCAAGCTATATTCTGTAAGTATTTTTTCCATCTTTTAATAATAGTAACTCCTTCAATTGCAAGATCAGATCTAAGACACACATTGCTGTTATTCACATTTCCTTTAAAAAGACATTTTAAACCAGATGGTATAGCATAGCAATATTCTTTAGGGATTATTGAAATATTATACTTTTGAAGAAATTCTACATAGGTAAACAGGTGCCCATTTTCATTAAATAACTTTGAAATCTTTTTTCAAAGATTAGATTAAAATTTATACTGAAATTAATGCTTATCCACCTATTCTTTAAAACTGTATTTGAAGTGCTAAAATTCAGCACATGTAACTTTTTTTTAATGTAATGAGATCTATTTCTCAGCCTACAAGGACTGCGTGACTAACACTAGATTTGCTCTGATATTTTTGTGCACTAGATGGCGATATATGCATTAAAGACATTCTAAAAAAAGAGGCAGATCCACATAGTCTGTGATATAAATAAATAAATTGATGGACAGCTCTCTGGATTAGCATGACAATCACGTTTTTCTTCTCCTTCCAGAGGATGTATCTATTAACACAATTCTGAGTACAAAAAAAGGAACAAGATAACACATCCTCAAATAGCACAAGACAAATTGCCTTGTGTATATCGGCTGCATTTTTTAGATTACATTGTTCAGTTTTCACTGTTAGCTGCAAATAAGTTCCAAACAAACTTTGCCCCCCTTTAAAATGTAATTAAAATGTAGCTGTCAAGCTGTCATTCATACTGTCCTAGAGACAATTACAGCCCAACAAAATTCAATAAAGTAAAGACATCTCAGAATGTGTAATAAGAGTCAATCCAATGCATCCAAGTCAATATTATGTGGTTTCAGACCCATTTTGCAAATTATGTCACATTCAATATTTCATTCTGTCAGTAGTAGTAGTAGCCTTTGCCTAAAATATGGCATAAAGATCCACTTTATTTACAGTTTTCCTCAATTGTGTTCTCTTCTGAGACAAATACCTGGCATTATTTTCACACGTATGTAAATACAAATACAAAACTTCAAAATTATTGTCAGTCACCCTGCAGTGCAAATAATGTTATGTTCCCTATTGTTTATTGGATTTTTCTTATTTAGTAAGAAAAGTCAATTACGAATGAGCTGCTGATTGTTGCTGTTATACAGAACTGAATGTTTAATAATGTGTAGCCTCATATGTATCAATCTCATACATACACGTACACCTACACACAAATATGTGAAGCACATGAGAATCCCTACATTCTCTGAAGGCTGTGTGGGCAAACCAATAAAACAAAAAAAGGCTTACTCACACAGATGCCAAGGCTCTCATTTATTATTCAGCAATGTACCTGACTGCTGTTGGTTCTGGACAGTGTATAGTGGTTTCAAATAACAAACCTTTATGAGTAAGAAGGGTTTTTGGGGTCTGGTGTAGGCTAGTATCATTTTATAGCTTTGATAATGCAGTATGACAAAATGAAGGATTCTGAAAGCTTTGATTATTTATTCATGAAAGACACCGGTTTCCTTCAGTATGTGTAAATCTAAGAGACAACGCCAGCAAAGCAACTCCAGTTACAGTTCGCCACGGAACCAAGAACAGTAGTGCTACTCCTTTAAGAAGCCGCTTTAATAAACAATGAACATCTCATATTGACAGCATGACATCACCGCTGTTTTTCCCAGACAGAGGCAACATGCACGGAGGATGCTGGGACCATATTGTCCGAGGAGGAGGATGCACCATCCGCCAAATGTTCTTATAGCGATGCACTCATGTAAACGTGAAGCGTTTGAAACGCGGCGTCGTTGAACGGGTTGATATTTCCAGCGCAGACCGTTCATAAATGTGTGTCGCTGTGTGTTATATAGGATTATTTGGGAGTGCATATCCTGTATAGCCGAACGTACAGTGACTGCAAACACAAAATGGGCTGGATGTGCGTTATTGGAGTGGAGTGAACCCGTTTTATCGGCTTTAATTGGGGTGAGTACAGAATTGAATTTACTTTATCAGACCTAGAAACGGGGCCCGTGGGGTTTCCAACAATGGATGCTATAAGAGCATAGCTGTACATTATTATTTTTAACATTCCTTCACAGAAATGATTTAGTGATTTTGATCATAGGCTAATGCGATTTAAATTGAATTGGTTAACTGAACTGACTGTCATCTTCTCTTTAACAGCGAGTAGTTTCATAAATGTTCATGCATATTCTGAAGAAAATGTATGAGAAAATAAACCCGACTGCGATCCATTTCGATGAAACAGATAACGTTATGTAACATAAACCAGAAAAAAACAAAAATCTATAGCTTAGTCTGCCAGCGCCAGGCTAAATGTGATGGGAAGGGTTAGGAACCGAAAACCGGTTCTTATACAGAACCGGCTTCATTGATTCAATACCAAAGCCGAGTCATTTGCCGGTTCTGTTACTGACGCCATTACATTATCTGATCATTAATTATCCTACCGCTAATGTGAACAGAAATGAAACGACCTACTCCGACAGTTTACAGCTTAACTAACGTTAGCTATGTTTAACGAATCTATAGCTCGACCAACGTAGTCCGAGAACGAATCTCGTGAGCCGGTTCTTTTAAATGAATGAAACGCATTCAGTACCATCAGCAAATGACTCTTATGAGCCGGATCTTTTTGTCAGTCTAGCCCGATTCCCGATCAATTTACTCGGTTCTTTTTAAATGAATCAAAAACTGTTTAGAATAATTGTTCGGCTTTAAGCAAGACAGCCTGTTATTTAGCCAATGGCAGTCAATCATTACTTATGTAACGAAATACGAAAACTATTAATGTTACGTTGTGTTGTTATGGTTTGGCCACAGGTAAAAAATTCGCACCATCCACACCAAGATAACTATAAAGATAACTAGGCCTAAGATAACGATATAGCGTCACACCAGCGTGCTTTAAATAGGCGAGTAAGCAGAGTTGATTCTGATTGGCTGTCAATGTTTTTTTTTATCGCTCTTGAATTTGTTATATTTTGGGATGTTTTTTTATTTATTATTTTTTATTCACAAATGTTTAAACCTAAACCCAATTTTATTCTATAGTCTATAATTTGGTAAAACTCATTATATATATATATAGCCTATATATATATATATATATTAATGCATTTCTTTTCTTTGTATTCTTCTTGGGGTGCACTAGTTTGGATTACGCTAAAATTTGATTGTTGATTGTTGTAATGTGATTTTGTACTTTGTTTGACTGTAAAATTGATGCAATACTTTTATTTTTATATTATTATATATATTTTATTGTTCATTAGCTGGAAAAATCGTTCTGTAAGTGATTCTGTGTATCGTAATAGTTGTGGCGTGGGCTTCATAATAATGAGGACATTTTTAGAACTCTATATATATTGTTATTTTTATAGTAATTGTAGTGGCCTATATCATTTATAGCCTACAATTTCGTCCTTGTTGTGAATAGGCCTCAACTTGTAAAATAACTTTTGGTTATTTAAACATAGGCTACGTAGTTTGTGCACGTTTGTACCCCCACATACATTTTCTGGTAGATTGAAACATTAATAATCCCCCGTGAATCGCGTCCTGTCCTTAAAAGCCTACAGCATACGAAATAGGTGACGCAATGGTACGCTTGGGCTATTAGTAAAACCATTTAGGGGGTGTTGTATCAGCTTTAATAAAAAAATGGTTTAAAAAAAATCTTCCTCTGCCTTCTTTTGAAAGGCTTGGTTCGAGGACTGGACTGAATCGTCTCGTCTGGTTTCATTCACTGGTGTTGGATGGGAAGGGCTACGGATGGACGTTAAATAAAGGCTTAAATATTTTCGCTCGAGCTCTCCAAAACAAATTCCACCGCACCGACTGACACCCGTTCTCTCTGTTCGCGCGCCCGGCGGGATGCGGCTGCGCGTCGAGGAGCTCTCCAAGCTGTTGTGGTGCTGACGCGGCTCTGAGCGAACGCGACGCGAGCATGGCTGCAGGGAAGTTGCTGCTCTACGCCGGTCTGTCTCTGTCCCTCTGCGCGCTCGGGATGCTGGCCGTGGCTATCTGCTCCGACCACTGGTACGAGACGGACGCCCGGAGATACCGGGAGCGGTGCCGAAGTTTCTCCAGCCGCCGGAAGGACCCGGGCTTTATTTACATCCCCAACAACAGCCTCCCTCTGCGGGCGAGCCGCTCGCGCCTGGACCGCTGGGAGGAAAAGCTGCTGCTGGCGCGAAACAGACGGCAGCTGTTTGCCATGAGCGCCGCCGATGAGTGCAGCAGGCAGTATAACTCCACCAACATGGGGCTGTGGAGCAAATGCCATCGGCTTGGATTTGATCAAGATATCGAGGACCTCATTCGAAAAGGTAGGACAGTGACGTCTTGTGTCTATCATTGTGCAATGCATAGTGCTTTCATGGCAGAAGAGTATTGGTATTTCTCAAACATCTGGGAGTCTGAACTGTAAGCTTTTGAAATTAATTTATCCCAAACCACTAGCCTATTTAATCTAGTTTAGTCATATTATTTATTTATTTATAAACTGTAAATAGAGGTAGGCGAAACCAATAGGCCATATAACGTAAATTTTCCCTTCAAGTAAAAATTTGTGCTGTGATATCTGCAAAACAGCAAATACCTATGAACTGTTTTTTTCCCCTTAATTCTATTGGATGAAAATCATATGGGTTAATACTCTGTTTGTTTATGAAGGGTTCGTAAACTAACGCCTAAAGCAATAAACATGAGAAGAAATCTTCAAAGAAAGCATTTCTGTTACATAAAAATGTTGTTTATTAATTATCGCTTCACACGAAGACCCTACATTATTATTGTTATTATATTGGGTAATATATTCATTATGTATTACACTAAAGTCTAAAAATACATATTATTATTGTTATTTCTTTAAATGCAGAAACAATCAATTAAATTGGTTTTGATGATTGCTTAATGGTCACTTATAATATTTATAAGAAAATTATCAGTTGATCCCTATTTTCTGAGAGATCTAGTGCAAAAATGTTTAAAATCTGTGTAAAACGTAGGCTACATCAAGTTAATGAAATATAACTGATTCGGTATATTATTTAGTATATATATATATATATATATATATTCAGTATTCAAACTGCAGGAGCAACAGTGGTGCTTTGATTCTCACATATTTTGTTGACCATCTAGAGCCAACAATCATAAACTGGCAGCCTGAAACCTTAGCACTATTCTTCTGGAACCCTTCAAGCACTTGTATTACCTTCAGGAACAGCAAATCCAGTGCAGTATTTAGTAAACCACTGAAACATTTTCACGCATAAACTCCAGACATACACAAACTAACTAGCTTTCACAACTGGAGGCCCCTAAAAGACATTACAGCCTGATTCATGCGCAATGACATGTAAAATGGACAATAAATAAAATGGCAAGTTCAACACTTATGTGTTAGCAGGAGTGACGAATCCCCTGCATGTAAAGGTGCGAACCCCTATGGCTAGTCTCACACTCTGGGCCTTATTATCTTCCACCAAACTAGGTTAATTTACTCCTCACTGGTTAGAGGCATATGCTATGAATATATTAATAGCTACACACACACACACACACACAAGGGTGTATATAAATAGTTCCTGAGCCCCAAACTGTGCTAGCCCAAACACAGAAGGCTGTGTTTCAGTCAAGGTACACCAATTGGCCCAGAGTTGCTGCACTCTCCGGTTACACGCAAAACCTCTGTCTGCAAATGTGTGCATGTTCTGAAAAAGCAACAGCACAAAATGCCCTCTGAAAATAAAAACAAGCTCATTTAAATCGTGTCACCTCCTCTGGTACCTGTGCCTAATGTGTGTGCCATTATGTAAGAGGGATTTTGTGGTGAAGAGGCGCCCCTGTAGTGCTCTGTGTTACATGAACAGCCGAATGTGTGTTGCACCATCAGCAAAAGCTCATTTAACTCTCTGGGGCACCTGCCAGCCACATACTGTGTGCTGATTTGGGATGGGGGTTGCATTGATAGAATAATGCAGTGTTATTCTACACCATCTCTGCCATTCACCTTGGGCTGGCCGCGATGATGCAAGTCGCATTTTGCATGTGTGTCTGAGATATAATGAAACGTAAAGAACAATATGTTATTAGCCAACCTGTGCTGCTCAGATAAACAGCTGTTTCTTTATCTGCGCATGCTTTGTTTGGTAGATGTTAGTCAATAGTCATGCGTCTTTATAAATAAAGGTGTGAATCCTACTGATACATATGTTTTTTTTATGATTATTCATATCATTATGTGGGTTGCAAGCACATCGTTTTATGAAATGTGCTGACTGTGCTTATAATGGCATCTCAGAGGGAGCTTATTCTCTGTCTCTTCCAAGGATCCTCTCTTGGGAAAGAGAGGGAGGAATAGAATGATGTATGAGAGTGCAAAACAGTCGTGCACAGATAAGGGGTCAAAACTTAAGGGCTTAAAGATGGGAGAAGTCATTCAGTGGAAACGAAACTTGCTCCATTTCATCCCACTATATCTTTTGGAATTTAAATTAAAATACTTTCTTTGACTACAGCTTAATGAGCAGTGATAAGTATAAGTAATCCATTCGAAGGATGATTCATTTGGTAAAAAAAAGTTAAATTAAATGAAAAAGACAAAATAAAAAAATGCACAACTAGAGACTTGACACATGTTTTAAAAACCGTTTTCACATATATTGTTGCATTTTGTCTATTTGAAATTAATACAAACAAATGTCTGAATATTTGGTCAACTAAAAAAAATGTTAATAATAATAATAATTTTTGTTCACAGAAATCAGATTTTTTGTGACTTAAAATTAGCTGTAAAAAATATATGAGTTTAAATAACGTACAAAATGTATAAAACATAATTTCTGACAACTGAAATTAGATCAAATTGCATAAAAATTATGAAAATAAAAGGACGTGACATGCAAAAATAAGTCTATTTTTTAATAGACAAAAAAATTGTGTAAATTTCTATTTTCACAGCAGCTTGATAGCAGATACTCAGTTGTTGCAAGACCTCCAGATATGTGCAATTTGTGTCAATTTGTTTCAAAATGACTTTTACCGGTTGATTAGCATCACACTACTATTCTTTTTAGTGATATCATTCTTAAAGGTTCCACTATATAGAAACATATTGCAGCATGGAGGAAATGATTTATGGCAGTGGTTTGCAGAAAGACAAATATCTGCACAGCGAAAAGGGCGACCAGAAATAGGAAATGATGCAAAAGATGGCGGCATCTGGAGTTTGTGGAAAATTGAGAAAGTCTATCCGAGTGAGAGTGTGAGAGGAGGGTGAGATCATGCAGAAACAGCCAACCCATCTCATTGTCCACCATCTGTCCCTGCCTCCCAGTGGGACACCCATCAGGGATGATGAAGACATTTTAGACCTAGAACACAATAATAGGGACAGGAGAGATACTCAACCTCCCACCATCAAAACAGGCAAACCTAACGTTAGGAGGTTACCGTGGCCTTAGGGATGCGAGGGAGATGAAGAGGGTTTAGATTTCAGTGTGACTTTTGGATCTCGATTCTCTATTTTCAAGGTTATTCGGACGTTAAATCTCAACTTATTCCAAGAAGGGCTCTTCAAATCCATTCTCGTTGAGTGAAGACAAGGATCGAATTGTACTTGGGATCTCAAAGGATGTGGCTTCCTTGTTTTCAGTGTTTAAACTGGATGCCATGGGAGGAAAAAGCCACACCTTCATGGTTCAAAAAGTAAGCCGCGCTGGCACTAATCAAATACACAGGTGTTGAGGTGGGATGCTGGGTACATCTCTTGGGAACAAGGAATAGACTGTGTAGTAGAGGTTTTATTGCTTTGAATTTCCTCTTACAATGATTTTATTCCAAGGCATATTATATCATAGAAATTGGGTGTGACTTTCAATAAAGTGTAGAGAAAGGGAAAAGCGATCAGTAATTTTCAAGGTCAGGAGGCATTTAAGATCCTTGGAGGAACGATGCCGAAATAAATGAGGTATCCAATAACCTCCCTTTTCATTTTCTGTTACGCCTTTCATTTCCAACAAATATCCATATAGCGAAATGTGACTTGACAGAGTGCCTGGACTCAGCCCACGACCAGCAGATTATGATTTGGCCTCAGAGTGTGTAAAGCACCCTCATTAGTGCAGGAAGAATATTAGTTGGAATAAGACGTCCAATTGTGCATTTAAGAATATGACAGACTTGAAATTAGCACCCTGCTTGATAACAGCTTGAGTTATATCACTTTTCCCCTCCTGTTGGAAAATTATGCTAATATGATCATTGGCTACTATGTGGGAAGATATCGACATTTTCATCACACCATGAAAGCTCTCTCAGGCTGGGCCGCTGGGGAGGTCACATGGTCTTCAGTGCATTTAACATGTGCTTCTCCTGGTGTTTTGTGTGGAGCGTGTGCTGTAATCTGAGCCTTTTTGGTGTTTATTATTGGGATTTTTTGGAATAAATATGTTTTAAAAGTTCAACTTGTTCTATTCAAGGGTATTTTTTTAAATTCCGGGCTATTTTTTAACAATCCAAACGGCAACACTCTGGGTAATGAACTGTGAAATCACACATCTAAATTGATTGATATATGTTATAACCAGGGGCGTAGCAACCGTCCCCCTCACTTTTAGAAACAGATTTCCGCTTATATTCTCTGATTTGTTCATTAGATTTGAGTGAACGAACGTCTAGCCAATCACAGCGCGAATCTCTTGCCAAGAGCTTAAAATCTTGTTGCTCTTGTGAGTTTTCGTTCGTTCACCCACTTGGCTGTCTGGGGTAAAATGCACCCTTGAAAAAAGCAGAGGAATATTACATCCTTTTTTCAATGTGAGTATGTGTTACATAATGTTGCGATGACACGAGTCACACGTTACCATGTTATGATTTAATGTCGAAAGACAACAGAAACTGTTCTGTGTACCTCGTCACGTTGCACTGAATTCAGTGCGTGATCAATGCTTTGGTGCTGTAAAATGCCCATTGTTCTTCTATTCAGAGTTTATTGTACTGTTACTGTATGAACACCTTTGGATCACATTACCATACTGTCCCCCCACTTTTAAATTGGCTGCTATGCCCATTGTTATAATGGCAACAAAATTATGAACTAACATCAGAAAAGGGCTTGATAGAGGTCAGTGGCATCAAGAAAGTAATTAAAGTTTCAAGGTAAAAGTTAATATGTTTTTATAGTTTAATATGCAAAGAGCTAGATAACTAGCTGATTTTGTATATATATATACAAATTATGTTATGTGATAATGATGAGGCAAAAAATCCATGTCATGGCATTCATTTAATAATTTTAATTGAAACAAACTGTTGCTGAAAATGTGCCACAAATTAGATATTTTTTCTGTCAAAAACAACTTATATAAAATGCGCACTCTTTTGGTAACCCTTTAGGTTAGAGAGCATAGTCACTAACTAAGCGTTTTCCCTTAAAAAACTCCTAATTTGCTGCTTATTGATAAACAGTAAGTAGGCCGTTGTAGTAGTTATATTTAGGTGCTGGGTAGGATTAAGGGATCCAGAATATAGTCATGCAATATAATGCTTTAATATATGTGTTACAAATACTAATAAACAGTCAACATGCTATCAATATGCATGCTAATAAGCAACTACTTCATAGTGAATAGTTTTCCCTAATCATTTCATAATCAAAATTCAGACTGAAATGAACTTTATCAATATTTTATATAAAATAATGTTTGTCTTTTATCAAAACACCACTTTTGTTTCTTGAGTTGATGTCGCCAGACCCTTTCGTTTTCGCATCCAAAGACCTGACACAATTCTAGTACTTGATGGCAACAATTCCGTCAACTCAAAAAAACTCACTCAAAAATGCCATATTGGGAAAATAAATAGAGCTGCGAATGTCATTTCAGCCTGACTTAAAAACAATTCCTTGATAAATCTGTATTTTCCGAAGCATGCCTGGAAATCACTCTGAAAATAAGCCACCGGAATACTTCTCCCTAATTAAAACGTATAATTATTTTCCTGTCGCACTGCTGTAGGGCTGTTATAATTTGTCCCTGAATGCTAGAAAGCACAAGCCCAGCTTCTAACATTCAGCTGACAGCCGTCTGTGTTTCTGCGGGACTGATAAATGTCGGCATTTCATGTGGCGCTGCGCCGCAGAATTGAAATCGGAGAATGTTGTGCGACCCGCAGTCATTGTGAGCCTCGTTGTTTGTCTTTCTGTGTTCCCTGATGAAACCTGGCACAGGTCTCTGCTCGCAATCAGCCCTGCGAGGTGAACAAAGCGGAGGCGTGGGGGTTGCCGCGCGTGGAAGTGGAGGAGGATGGTTGGAGGCAGCTAAAGAAATAACGGTAGTAGTGCTGCACCTGAAAGACAGAGAACAGCTGTGAGAGAACTGCAGTGGAACTGTGGGTAAAACGTCCAGTCAGATGAATGCGGCTGCTTTGTGCAATTACAAGCAGAAGTGGAGGGATAAAGAATAGACGAGGAGGGCTGTTAGTCAAGAGGAAATGACACTCTGTCTTCCCTCGCCCCTCCCCCTTCGCTCGATTCGTCTCCCTCCTTCTCGCAGCCCAATTTATATTCTGGCACGCATATTAGTCTCCTGAAAATGGAGTGCTGATGATTTCACCACCAAAGGACTGCACATTGCAGCGAAGTGAAGGATAGAACGAGGGGGAAGATTGTGTTTTACTCCCTCCTCATTATTTGGAGTTTCCTTTCACAGAAGTCATCAAGAACGGCTCAATTTTTCCAAACACTTTTCCCCCTGCTATTTCTCCTCGTAGCATCTCTGTGGCGTTTAGTTGCTAGTTTTGGTGTCTGTGGGAAATGTTTTTTTGAAGCAGATCAATCATCGGGAATCTTTGTAAGCTGAGCTATAAGACAAGTAATGCATTTGAAATGCAGAGACAGACATTGATCTTTTCGGTTGCTCATTAGTTTGCCATTGAATTTGGGAGAGTGTGATAAACACCGGATGAGCCTTGGCGCATTTTAAGGCCTGAAACAGTCTAGGCTAATCTCCTGCATTGGGATATGTGATATGAAAAGTATAATGCAAGTACAGTTTCGCCTGTTTGGCTGTTCTCAGTGTACCTGCCGTGGCAATGCAAAATAGCTCACTCGAATATGATTAACACAGCTGTGGTAATCCACGCCATAACTTACCAGTAGATTTCAGCCATTACTAGTGAAATTCTATGCTTTTTTAAGGGTAAAGAATCATGGCAGATGAAGAAAAAACATTGCGCTTTTTGGTAAAGACATTTTTTAGCTGCATTTTCAGTGTGTGGACAAAATGTTTCTTTATAAATTTTTGTTAATGCTCAGTTTGGGTTTTCGAGTAGTGCAAAAAATTTTTTTATTCTATGAATTTTTAAACCACACAAAAAACAAACTATATTGAAAAAACAAAGCTATTGAACAAACTCTATTAAACAGTTTAGATTAGATTAGAAAACAAATTAATTTATATAAAAAGGGAAATTCATGTATCACAAATAAATAGAAAATTTAGTATAAATTTCACAATTAATTAAAAAAACACTAGTAATATATTTCAAAAATATCCCAAAAATTATATTACATTCTATATTACATACAAGCTCATAAAGGCTGCATTTATTTGATTAAAAAGTATAGCAAGTCATAAAAAAGTAACGTAACGTAAAATAATATTATAATTTAAAAGACACAAAAGTTTTGAAGTAATGACTTTTAATTAACTTTCGTATTTGAATATATTTTGAAATGTTTGAAAATGTATTCTTATGATGGAAAGGCTAAGACAACTAAAAATAAATAATTCGACTAGTGCAGCACATCTCTAGAATGACACTAAGCAGTCAGTTAAAGGTTAATTGTGTTTTCCCCCCTAACTTAATATTCAGAGACAACTACAGTGTAATTATCATGAGATAATCTCACAATTTATCTTTTTTTTAAGTATTTTGTTATTTACCAGTAAAACTGTCCTTAAAACATCATTTAAACAAGACAAATTTACTCTAGCAGCAAAACTTTTGAAAATAACAGGATAATAAGACTTGTTTGTTTTTAAAGGATCTTGATTGTATTTTCCGTACCCTGCTGGCAAAGTATTTTCAGTTACATTTATGCTAAAAACAAGAATAAAAATAACTTGCCAACGGGGCAAGAAAAATAAACTGAGCTTAATATCTCATGCAGTTTTAATTCTTCAGTAAATTTTCGCAGTGTTTTTGCAGTGCTCAGTCTTAACTTCCTGCTATTGGCTATGAGTCTCAATAGGGTCGATTGAACGAAAGCTGGAATCCAGACCCGATCTCTGATGTATAAGCTCTCCCTCCTCCTCCTGGTGGACACCCTTCCTCTTTCTCATCCCTCTTCCTCACATCCTCTCGTTTGATCAATGGTTCATCAGAAGGGCTGGACTTCAGTGGGGTTCAGCTCACGGTGCAATGACACCAATCAGCAATCCATTCAGGCCTGAGAAAGACAAGACGCTTGTTAAAAGCTCTATCGGAGAGAGCGGGCAGATTCTAATGAGAACCACGTCCACCGCAGCTGCCGGCCTGAATGAGAGCTTTCAGGGAGCCCACAAAGCAAGAATTATGGCACAGGGAGGAATCGCACAGCTGCTTCTGCCTCTCGGGTCGAGCGTGTGAAGGGCGTGCGAGGTCTCTCCGCTCAGGTATTTTACGCTGTGAGTGACGGGCCGAAGCAGTTGTTTGTTTTTCTTTCTTCGCTGAGATAAGGAACAGGCAGAAGGTTGAGTGACGTCATCTGTCAGGATGTGTGAAATAATTGTCTTGCTTCTGTTGTCGTGGCAACGTGAAGACACCTGACAAATGCTATTCTGCTCTCTGATGCAAGCGTTTGGGTTTTTTTTTCTCTCCCTTTCCTCCTTTCTAATTGCTTTGGTATTTACAGAATGGGCCTGGAGTGAAGAGAGATGTGTGTGTGTTTCATTTTCTCATGAAAGAGCAAATATCTTCCTGAATGCAGGACTTTGATTGTTGCACTATCAGGGCATTACATCAGAAATGGGAAGTCATGCCGCCCAACTACTGTCCAAAATTTCTTACAAGATTATACACACCGCCTACTATGTTTTCACTGTGTGGGTGAATCTCATGAAACCTGTCAAGAACATGTCTGGGTCATATTAAAAGAAAATGAAGCCTATTTTAGGATCATTGTGAGATTTTTGCAGTATTTTTATGATGATGAAGTACATTTCTTTGGAAAACTCTTATTACTAAAATGCAAAAAATCTCATTCTCATTATATAGAAAAACTGAAGAAAAAAATACTATTTAAATTAAGTAGGTTAATATAACTTTTATATTACAACATTTTTTTTTACAATTAAGATTTTATCCCTTTTAGAATTAAATATTAGAATGTAATAGAATGTTTTTTAAAGAATCATGTGGCATTAGGGAGTAATCATCAGATCATCAATCATCTTTGCATCAAAGGAATACATTACATATTAAAATGTATTATATTTCTCAAATTAAATCAAATTAATTCTGCCTATAGGTGAGCATAAGAGACTTCTTTAAAAAACAAAAAAAATTATTTGTACAAAAGAATATTGGTTTTATTACATGTAATGCTTATTTAAATAAAAATATTACAGTATTTTGCTGTAATGCAACTTAATTGATAAATCTGTTTTAATAAAGGGATCATCGGATAAAAACATAAATGTTTGAACATAAATGTGTGTTGGAAGTATGTGTCCACATTTTTATTTTTTTTTTTAAATATCCCTTTTTTTAAATATCCCTTTTTTAATATTTAAAATACCCTTTTTCAAATCAGGCTGTTGTGAGATTCCTGTCAGAATGACGTTGTTCTGCACAGGCCCCTCCCACAATAGTTGAAAATAGGGCTGGGCGATATATATCGAATGATATATTATGCGCATCTCGTCAGTAAAGCCGGTTCTTTAATTAGCGGTAAATCTTCGTCAGCTGTTTTTAAAAGGAACGTTCGATATATATCGCCCAGCCCTAGTTGACAAGGCCGTCTAATCTTAGCTCCGCTAATGAAGGCTTTTATGAATATTTACAAATCAGCTTTCCTAATAATGTGCTAGTTAGCAGCTTAAAGTCTGCTTGTCACTCCACGGAAAAGAAAGCTGAGCTCATTAGCATTTAAAGCAACATGGACTAGAATGACTTGATAAAAACAGAGCTGAGTTTGACAGAGTAAAGAAGGTGTTTTTTAAACTACTATTGAGAGTTTTTTCATTAAGACCCTAAAGAATCATATCAACAAAAATGAGTGTCCAATGACCTCTGTAAAACTAATTTAATATTAAAGCAGACATAATCACTATTATCAAGTCAATTGTTTGTAAACCCATTATAAATGTTACAAATGCATTGCTGAAACATGTTACAAAGACTGTGAACTATATAATAATTAATGGTGGAGTTATACTGTTAAACAGTTTTTCACCATTTTCGTGAGCAGGATTAATTTGGGGCGGGTCTAAATCGGAAGCTCAGTGATGCAATGAAGCTACCGAGCACTTGAAGCAGCACTGACTGCACAGACTGATCGCGGTGTGACGGAGACGCTCATTATGCTTTGAATCACTCTTGCAGTACTTTGTTGTCAAACACTGATAGTTCTATGCAGTGTTGCTTCAAATCGAACACATACATAGTAACTAGAGCGCATCAGCATCAGTGATTCATCCGTTTAATCATGAGTTACTGTCATTACCCTTAGATTCTACAGCCTACAGTTTGCTATCTAGCGATGTCATCATCACGTTACATAACTGCTATGATTTACAAAGTCAACTGAGCTTGGTCTCCTTATTTAAATCAAGCTGCTTAAGGAAGACGGTTGAGAGTGACGGCAGCTTTGCCATGAGTGGGCGTGGTTTCAGCATGCAGACACGCCCCCAGCGTACATTTTTTTAGCATTCAAATTTGACTAGATGGTTAATAGCACATTTTTCTGTGGTGTAACAAACTCAGAACACACATTTAATATTGACTTTACATGGACATTAAGAACGACACATTCTAAAATTAAATAAAAACAAATACAGTAATGAGTATTTGTGAAGAGAATGTGTTATGAATTGGTATGAAAACCATGTGAAAACTACAAAAAAAAAAAGTGTCTTCATTTTTTTTTTTTTTAAATATAGTAAAACATTTTTTGGTTAAATGTGACCAGGACATGTTATTTAAAGTTTCACTTGTGCTTGAATGCTTGAATATGCGTGAATAAACTTTAAAAGCCATGACAAACCATTAAAAAAATCTCTCTCTCTCTATATATGCTAGCTAATGCACAACACACTGCTTAAATAATCAATTGATAGTTGATTACAATCGATAACAATTAACCCTACAGTCCTATGATGTGAAACTGAACAATCTACATTAGCTATTCATACACACCTCCATCCACGACCGCTTCTTTATAGTTATTGGGTTACCAAATGCTTAAAAGGTGCTGAAATGAAGTGATGTGGGAAATCGCCCCAGACAAATTAATATGCTGTGTTGACAAAATAGAGCTCCAAACCTTTTCCACCCATGTCACTGTTTAAACACTCCTTTATACTTCATTTACTTTCATTTTGACTTTGTAAGCACATTTTCATGCTCTTTCAGCCACGGCAGCATCTGGTGCTGTAGTACAGCATGTGATAAATGCATCCATACAACTTTGAGTTTTCTAATTATCGGCTCTCACTTTGAAGTCAACAGGAAATCAAAATGGACCCTTTTTACTTTCTTAATACACCTTCCTGTGCTTACAGTGTACAATTCATCAGTTGATGTCCTTCCAAAGAAAAAAACAAGTCTTTGTAATCGTCAGTTAAAATCGAACAACTTTCAGATCGAAACACTGTTAGCCAGTTGCAATCATAAGGATTCATCTGTTTTCTACTCTAAGCCTGGAATTTGTGATCTTTTAGGTCAATGTTAAAGCGTAAAAGAGTCAACAGAGGTCAAGTTCGCTAACAAACCCCTCTTTGCTATTCACTTGGGTGCATTTAAGCTCCTCACTGTCTGAAAAGGCCCATGTAATCAACACCAGGAAGCTGGATAAGTAAAGCCAGCTTTTTACCGTTTCTTTTTGATGCATTAGTGATAGCAGCATTAGCATCTCAAGCTTCCTTATAAAAGAATGTGGCCAAGAACACGCCACGTATCCCCTTTAAACGCGAGCAAGCGCCTGATAGCTACCTATTAAGGATCAGAGGGGCTTTGATCTTCTAAGCAAAGCTATAGAGCGCCCCAAATCCAGTCTCAAACCCTTTCTGCTACTGTAACCTAAATAAGCTATAATTCAGCTTGTTGTCAGCCTCTCATATCCAAGGCCAGAAGTGACTGTCAAGACATTATCAACAGTGCTAACGGACTACTTAAAGGAAAGTAATGTGCAAGAAATTATATTGATTGACTGCAGTAGTGGTGTAATTTAATGCTCGTGTCTAAATGAAGCGCCTTGATTATTTTCTAGTACGGTCTCAAATCGACATGTGTGCAGAGAATTCCCTTAAACCTTTCATAAAGGGGTCAAGGTTTAGCTAGGTAGCATGACCTAGTTAGCCTCTGCTAATGGATGCTGTGACAAAGCCATCTGGGGCAAAAAAATATTTTTTTATTGACAACCATTCGGAATTCTTATAAAATAGAATTTAAAATAATAGCCATTTTCAAAATAATACATTTTTAAACATTTTCAATTGTTTTATCTGTATTTTTTATTTTGCAAACCTTTCAGATCTTTTCTATTGTAATAATATTTTACTGTTACTTTTTTATTACTTGCTGTACTTTTTAATCAAATACATGCAGCCTTTGTGAGCTATACATTGTTATATATATATAATAACCAGAAATCATGAAATAAAAGTCATAAACTATATATATATATTAGTAATAAAAACATAAATAATTAGTTACTGGTTCTATTCTATTCCATTCCAGTTGTTAAACTAGATTTAAAAATATAATAACATTTAAATTTTATTATAATAATGTGATCTAGTGACAAATTTTGTTGTAGGACCCTTATATAAATTTTAATTAATAAATAATTATGAGGGTTGCGACAAATATGTGAAGAACTTCTGGAACACGGAGACAGTCGGTGGAGAGTTGATGTCTGGGCACACCTTTATCAGACGGACAGCCTCAGGCGATGAGCGGACCACTCAGATGAGCAGAGGACTGAAGGATGTGAAACTCTCAGCATCCAGCTCTTTTTTTCATATTCCCAAAGGTCTGCTGTCCAGAGGGCAAACTGACAAGCAGAGAACAAGAAAACAGCAGAGGATCGATACTGGCATCACAAATAACGCCACTGCGTATGCAGCGAGGGATAGATGTCTGTGAAGAGGTTGAGGATCGTAGAAGGTGTGGACTAAATAAAAATCAAGAGCACAGCATCATGTTGCCATTTTTACCTGGAGAGACGGAGGAGGAAAAGGAGAATACTCACGCGGAGAAGGGAGATGGAATTCTCTCTCGCCTCAGGGAACTGCCATTAACTCGCTGGGCTGTAATAGGCAGGCGGTCATGCTGCTGTTGCTAGGTGCTCACTTCTTCTCAGTTTGAGAGAGCAAACCCCGGCTCCATCTGTCCACTAAAATCCACAAATAGGGTAAAATCATATTCTAGCACAGGCAGAAATACAGATTTGCTTTCAGAGTTTGTGGAACCTGGTTTAAGACTATTCAAATGTCCGGTTTTAAGTAGAAACCACAGAAATGAAACGTCTTTTATTCTACCTGCTCTCATGACATAAAGGTACCTTGGTGCACTTTTTAGCGAGACACGTAATACGTACCAACAAGCACATATCACTGCAGTTTCCAAAAGAAATGAACACTAGAGGCAGTAAAACTCTGACACCTTTTATTCCTTTTCACACAAATTTACAGGGTTTTGATTAATAAAGCGTAATTTTCACACAATTACTTATAGAATATCATGTTATGACTTCAAAACAATATTAATATGCTTGGATATTTGATAACGGATGCTTTTGAATGTTAGCATAACACATATCCAGCTTCATGTCTATAGGTTTTTATAGACAGTAGAGGTTTGTTTGGTAGCTCACGGAGTACAGAGATGTACTTGAGAGGCGAAGACCTCCGGTTTGACAAAACAGTTAAAATCTGCATAAAAGGAAGTTGAAATTGCACGTTTGTATCAACAAATGCATTATTAAATCAGTTTTGCATTTGTTAACACTATCAGGTAGGTTTAGGGTTGGATTTGGTGTAGGACATATTTATAATATGATAGAGCATTAAGTTTTAGGAACAGTCATGGATATTTAAATTCGGAACCATAGTAATATGTACCTATATTAACGTAATAAAATATGCCAGAGTTCAAACCTGTGTTTTAGCATCACTCAGTGGACATTCCTCTTTGAAACTGTTGGGAAAGATCCAGTAAGGCACGTAAAAATGGTGTTGCACAAAAAGTGCACAGAGGTACATATTTTTACGAGACCAGGCATTGAAAAATGTTTTCGTTACTTTTTCCATACAGTGCAAGTCAATAAGGTCCAAAACAATGCATCTGACTAGCTTTTATGAATATCTTATTTTTGGACTTGGAGGTGTTATGTCATTTATAAAACCAGTTTAAATGCAGTTTTTATAAATTAAACAATTTAAAGATATATAGACAAAATGGTTAAAGAATGTAGTTTAAATAAATGTACATTACGTGACACTGTTGGAATAGCTAAAAAAACATCTTGTAAGATTTATTGTTACCTCATTGTCTCTCAGCATGTAATCTAAATGCAAAGTGATGCATTTCCATAGATTGGCAAAATATTGCTCAAATGTTACTGCACACATGCACACAAGCCTTTCCTGTTGCCTCATCATGAGTGAAAATGGTGCCTTCGCTCGCTTTCTCATTTGCTCTGCGGGTCCCCAGTTGATACATAATTGAATATACGATAACGAAGTTCGTGAGAAGGGCAAACAGTGACATCCACACACCCAAAACTGAAGTCTCAGAGGGCCGGCAGTCTCCTCATCACTGCTTATTTAAAGGCTGCCAGTCAACCTGCAGTGAACACCTTAGGGATATTACTGTTGTTTGCTGCTATGAGCGCATCACATAAACACATAAACTAAAAGATCTATTGCATTACCTTTTAACAGCAAATATCAGGTTTGACCAAATACCAAAATTTGTTTACATAAAAAATGACCAGCTAATATACAGTTTACATATGATTCTTTTTTCAGTATACCTTGATGCATAAAAAAGTTAAGAAGAACTGTATTTTTTCAAAAGAGAAATCTTTACCAATAACATAAAATAAAATAAATAAAAAAAACATACACAAAATAACTAAACTTTAATGGCTGATGAATATTCAGCTCAGAAATAAACTTGTACTGACCGATCTTAAATTATATCAGTGTCTTTGTTTTGTTGCAAAATGCACCCCAGTAATATATTTTTTTATATTTAAAAATTTCTTAAATGTCCTAATTGAATTATATGGCTTAATCCTGGCTTACAATATACATTATAATAAAAATGCTGTTGTTTTAATTTATAATAATATTTTACAATGTTACTGTCTTTACTGTTTACATATAAAACACCCTAAGGATGTTACTTCTGATCTGTTTCATTTCTAACAACCAATATCACACCAATTAAAATTTTTTAGCATCAAACGTTTTGGATTTGTACTTTTTTGTGTGTTTTTAACGCCGCCCCCCCCCCCCCCCAAAAAAAAAACAACAAAAAAAAACAATTATTCTGAAATATTATTACAAATTATTTTTCTATTAAATATACTTTAAAATAACATTACTTCCAGTGGTGGGAAAGCTGAATAATATTCTTTAATTATTTAATCTGTAAGAATTAAATACAAGACCCGCATTAATACAATAACTAAGTGTACATACATATATAAATTACAACTATACACTCCACTCCATAATAATCATAAGAGCATATAATTATTTATATAGACAGTATTTTTTTTAATTAAAAAACAGTGCTTGTAGTATACTATAACACATTTTTTGACACTGAAGTTTTGCAACGGCAAAAACAAGCACACACATACAAAAACTGTTATATGTTAATGTGTCAAGTCTGCTAGCGCCATTGGCTCTCAGCTTTAGTAATTAAACCATTCCCCCCACCGCCATCTACAGCATCAGCACTGCACCGATAAACCAGCTATCATTACACCGCCAGCGAGATCAAACGGGAGCGGCGGATACAGAAACTGATTTTTATGTCATTTCTCTTTGACCTCCGCTGTGACAGCTGTAAATCTAACTGTGAAATCAGGGAGTGCAAAGAAGAGAGAGAAGTTTTGCTGGCGGTTTGAGGGGAGAAGCTGGAAACTGTCTGAATGCTTGTATCGCTCTGAGACTGGCTGCAGCAGGGTGCCCTCTGGGTAATTGCCTTTCCCCTGGGCTCTCTATAATGGCTCTGCGGCTCTCCATGCATATATATATATATATATATATATACGTGTGCAGAAACACACTTGCATAAACATACTCACAGCCACTCGTAACGACAGCATTATTCACAGTTTGAATATAATACAGAGCGGATCAAGGACAAGTAACAAAAACTAACAAAGGCTGGGTGATAGGCGCAATGTTAATGAGGTTCACAGCAAGAATTACAGCTTACAAAACCCTGTCGGAAACTTGAAAAATCTGACAATTCAATTTAGAGACAGCGTAGGCGGAAACCCAGGAAAATCAAAGCGCAGATGAAATCGGAAAGCAGCCCACCGGTTGTTTTCAATAGGATGGATTTGGATCCAATCTGCAAAAAATTCTCACGCTCGGCTCGGGCTAAGGTGGAGCCGGTCGGAAACGACAGACTGCCAGCGCTCGGCTAATTTGGTCTGATTGTGTGTTTTGCTTTCATCGAGTGCATTTTGCAAAGGCACTCTAAACACAAACACATTAGGAAAGCTCTGGCGTATTACGAGCGAACTCTCCCTCTGAGTGCCAGGCCCATAATTATCAACAATCAAAGATTACAATTGCCCATCTAATCTGGATATTATTTATGGACGGCCATTAGGAGTTTTGCGGCATAACTTCACATGTAATTGGCAATTGTTGATGACAGTTTGGGTTTTTGTCTGTTCAGTCAATCAGCGATTGGGCTTTAAACCAGACAAGGTCCCTCACTCTGCTAATGATACATTACAAACCTGATTAACGCTATTAAAGTCACATTGACTTTGGACGAAGGAAGACAGGGGACACAATTATCTCCAGGTCTGAGTAGGAAGGACTTGAGAGTTGATCAAAATTTTGATGACGGCCCCTGATGGACGCAGTCCATTGATTTTTTTTTTCCTCAACTCATTTCTCTTTTGCCAGCAGGAGCTGGACGTGCTTTGAATGGCCACCTGATGCACACAAATCAAGCCCTCGGCACTGAAGAAGTGACTTTCAAAGTGCCCTAATTTAACTTACCCTTAATTAGATAAAACTAGCTAACTACAGTCAAGCTATTTTTGAGAGGATAACATAAATTTAAGGCAAAATAATAATTAATGTGTATGTACACTTATGAATATTGGTGTTTTCAGTAATAATTTATTAAATGACTAAATATGAAAGTAATTTATATACACTATTTATCAAGTACAAAATGAGGATCTTCATTGTGAGTGCATCAGCACAAAATGAATGAATATGCAATATAAATAATTTATAAGAATGAATTAATACAAATACAAACATTATTATTGTTGTTGTTATACCAGCGTTTATGTTTTTATTGATTTTTATCATTTACTTCTGTCACCACGCAGGAATTAACAATATTTAAAAGTAGATCAATGTATATTAAAGTAAGACATTATTTTAAAAATAAAAAATAATGATAGAAATAATATTAATAATAATAATAATTACATTTACAATTACATTTCTTTTTGAAATTTCAAAATAAATATATTCTACAATATCTTAAAACTATATTTATCTGGTACAAAACGAGGATATTGTGACTGGATTAGCCATATAAAGATAAAATAATAAATAATACACTAGTAGCAAAAGACAGCAATTTAAATTTATTTAAATTAATTTTTTGCTCATTCTGCATTGGAAGTCATATGAATAAGTGAATCGTTTTTATAAATTCACTAAAATGTTCACTTAAGTTGACATTAAAACAGTGATTTGTTATTCTGTTTATTGTGAAAAAGGTACCTTGTTACTTGTTTTTCTCAACCTGTTTAGGTGATATGATCAGCAAACGATCTTATTTAGCTGTCAGACAACATATACAGAGAGCTGACGGCTTCTGAATCCCCCATAAGCAACATTTTCATGCACAGCCTATACATTGCTTGTTCAATTTCCTATTTCCAATCTCGGTCCCTGGTGTTAATGACCTAGACTAGCAGCAGAACAGACTTGATAGATTTCAGGTTACTTGAGCCTGGCACAGTTTCCAACAGCAACTGAAACCGAATCCACATTCGACATCCTGTCGGCAGTCACCGGCGGCACTTTAGTCATTAAAAGCTGCATACTTTTCCCGATCTTGCTGAAAAAGTCGAGTGTTTAATGCTTCTTTTCACCTCTCAGTTTCCCCAGGAATGAGATTCATTAATTTGAGCCCAGTATGAAGTGATGGAGAGAGTCTCAGTCAGCCGGTCGCTGCTTTTTCTCCATCTCCACATTGGGTCTGTAATTGAATTCCTGCTTCTAACAGTGGGTACAGGGGTGTGTTAATGTGGCGTGTGCTGTGAGCTGAAGCACACTGGAGTGTGTAAGATGTGTTATGGAAGAGCACAGAACTGACACTGCATGACGGATACAGAGGAGCAGAGAATATGGTCTCCTTTTCTTCAGTGGGGTACAAATTCAGAGATCTGGTACAGAATGATTGCGGATAATTAACTTCACAGGAGGACGGCTTGTTTTTTTTGGCCTGTTTTTTGATGGAAAAGCATTTTTACAGAACATCTCATGAGGTTTCATGAGCACTGTACTTTTGTTTCTAACCATCTGAAGATTGTCGTCATCTTCTGAAAACTCATAAGTGGTTTCTGTCAGTTTTCATGAAGGAGTTTGTGAAAAAGACATAGTCTAGATCGAATGCATTACTTAATGCATTCACAAACAAAATATCCTAACCTGTCCTAACCTTAATTAGCTGCTTCAGGTGTGTTTGATTAAGGTTGGAGCTGAACTTTGCTGGAAGGTAGGCCTAAATCACAGATACATAGCCCCTGATTTGAGACAGGGGTAGCTGCAGTTCGGAGTAATGGGCGTGTCTAAAGGTAGGGGCGTGGCGAAAGGTCGGGGCGTGCCAAAAGGTTTTTGTAAATGGTTGCGCAAGTTGCCTGTTTCACACAAAGGCTAATATTTTTTTGAAGGATACTGTTCTTTCTCAAACTACCTGCAATTCACTGACGTCTTCAAACAAACACACATACATGAATAATTTATTTTAAAAAAAGAAAAAGAAAGATCCTAACCCTTGCTTTAATATTGCGTTGCAATCCCAGTGTCTGAAAATCTTCTCGCGTCTGGGTGGTTAAAT
>JAUMHR010000068.1:1122173-1142190 GCA_032361145.1 Enteromius fasciolatus
TTTTAAATATTTTTTGTATATATATATATATATATATATATATATATATATTTATATATTTCCAACACACACACATAATATAGTAAGAATTATTATATTTTATGTGTCTGTGTGTATATCATTTTACAATTATATAATTTTGTAAATTAAACTAGAAATAATTCTATAATATAAAATAATATAATATATATCATATAACTGTTAATATATTTATGTAAATAGCTATTATACATTTGTATAATAATAATAAATAATAATACAATGCATAGATAGATAGATAGATAGATAAAAATACAATGTGTGTGTGTGTGTGTGTATATATATGTAATTTTATTTATATATAGGCCAAAATATTTTATAAACAAATGTGTTTGAGATGGAAGCATGTAGTAGTAATAATTCAAATGTTATTATTCCTCTCTTCTTCTAAGTGAATTAGACATTTACAAGTAAATACAGACACACAGTATAACATGGCAGCCTAACTGGCCACTTAGAAATGGACTATTTAGGGTCAGACACCCTGTCGAGGGGTTAAAGGTGACATGGGGCCATAAAGACAAATTATCAGCCGAAGCTGCCTCTCTCATCCCCTCCCTTCTGAAGTGACATAGACGTCTGACCAGATCCCAGGCCACCTTGGAGAGACAGCGAGGCAATGTGTGCAAGCTCACACAAACTCCCACCTCACCGAACCTGAGTCCCCTGTGAACGGCAGGGTCCGCTGGTCTATTCATAGTCTCCAGGCTCTCGTATTCCTAAAGTAGTCAGATGGAAAAGGAAAGGGTGGCCTGTCTATATGGAAATGGACCTCTGTGAACTCACGCTCCAGATTGGGAAGCAGGTACAACGTGGCGTCACAAGTCAACAAGGTGCTGACCCAGGAGAACACTTGTGTGTCACTGTGTCAAGAGGCTACAGTTAGTTTAATGCTTACTATGGGAATCACACATAGGACTTGAGAGGGTGGGTTATAGATGTCCTGGTTAGTGCGACGTACATTAAAGAAACAATTAAAGAAAAAAAGGTTTGTAAGGTAAGATTTCTGCACCTAAATGAACGAATGAACGAATTAAGCGTTTATATAGAGCTTTATCATGTATTGCCATACACCTAAAGTGCTTTACAATCATGTGGGGGAGGGGGGTCTCTCCTCAACCACCATCAAATACCATGGCAAAATGCCTTTATCTGTATAATTGGTTTGTAATTCTAAAAAGAAAAAATCTAACTATGTCTTTAATCTAAAAAAAAATTAAAAGTAGTATTTGCATTGCATATAGAAATGCTGAACTGGCTTCACTTACTTTAATGATTTCATGTAAAAACATAAGTTTAATTGACTTGATGATCATTGTGAAAACAAATACATTTCTTTAGTTATTAAGGATGTAAATGGTTACAGTGTATGACATTGAAACATAGAAAGACAAATAAATCTGGTTATTGTGTATTTAAATCACATTCAGTTTATGTGTACTACTAGAAAATTCTTACCTGCTTTTTTTTTTTTTTTGTTTGTTCAGTTTGCTTATGTTAAAACGGGATGGATAGAACTTTTAGATGCAATTTAAACACATAAATCTTGAATTGTGGTCTAAAACTTTTTGTGGAAGACATAAAAAATCAGTTGTCTTTTACTCACCCTCATGTCATTTCAAACCCATGATGTTTTTTATGTGGAACACAAAAAGAGAGCATGCTGGTCGCTGTTTAATTTTGCAGTTACAATGAATAAGAACTGAGAACAGGGCAAAAGTACCATAAATGAACTATAAAAGTAGTCCACATGAATCCTGAAAACATTTTCAAGTGGAAAATGCAGCAAGTTTATCGAACTCTTGTTCACTCTTTAAAATAAAGGTGCTTCATGATGCCATAGAAGAACCTTTTTTTTGTCTAAATAGTTCCATAAAGAATCTTTAACATATGCATAACCTTTCTGTTTCACAACATGTTATTAGTGGGGAATAAATGTTCTTCAAATGATAAAAAAGGTAAGAAATAGATGGTTCTTTAAAGAACCTTTGACTCAATGTTTTTTTTTTTGTGCAACTAAAATGGTTCTTCTATGGCATCGCTGAGAAGAACCTTTTAAGCACCTATTTTTTTTTTTAAATGTAAACAAACTATTCAAACTGGTTTTGTTTCGGAATCAAACTGCTTTATTGAAAAGAACTTAAATGTATGATTTGTTCATAAATCAGATATTGAACATATATGAATGTGATATAGAGAGCAAAGGGGAGCCATTGACAAAACATTTTGGGTTCTCAAAAGAACCATTTTTCCCTCATAACCTAAAGAGCCTTTCTCCACAATAAAGAACCTACTGTGCAAGGGAAATCTTCCGGATGTTATTGCTTCTTCATGGAACCATAGTTGCTAATAAAGAGCCTTTATATTTAAGAATGTATGACTCCAGAACATGTCAAAATATAGGGCAGAAATCGGTCTCACTGATTTAAATAAACAAGGGAATAATTATAAAACTTTTAGTTTTGGGTGAACTATTCCTTTAACAAATGACTTGATGTATTACCAGTTTAGGCAACAGGTGGAATCATCCATAATGCACTCCCACTTTTCCCGGGACCCCGAGGGCCTGACCTGGACCACCACCATTTACATGAGAAGTTGTGTTTGTGCACAAACACGCCATACAATACACTGACCTGCCGTCCAGCAGGTGAAAAACCACAGGTAAAGCTGATCAGACACCAGGTTCATCTTATCTACTGATAACTAATATCTGCTAAGGCTGTTAACATAACCAAAGTAATGCGCAAATAAACCAAGTAAACAATCTAATCATGTTAACAAACCAGAAACAGACCTTGTGAACTCATTCAAAGCAAGTAAGATACTGCATATGGGAAACAAGTAAAAATCCTGCTTTAATGATGCTTCTCCTTTAAATAAAGAAAGTCAAGGAAAAATCATAGATTACCAGCATGTGTCGTCATATTATTTCTGCAAATCCACAAATTTAACACCATGATCTGATTCAGTGGCATCATGCGGCCTGTTATCTGACGACCCAGAGCAATTGTGCGTTGGCTCTTGACCCGGTGGAAAAGTCACATGTGAATGCTGTACACAAAGACATTCTTCAGTAAAGCAACTATAAGGGAAGTTTATGTCATGCTGGTTTGCTGATAAGACAATAAAAGCAGTCTTTGAGGACTTTCTGTAGGGATGTATTAATATAAACATCTTGAGTTGGTTTGAAAAATGATGAGTGAACAATATGACTTCTTTGATGTCAGATAGTTAAAGTAAATAATATGGTTTAGATAATAACATGCTATTAATATATGGCCAGCATAATAATAGGAAATATGTTTTAATAGGAAATGCAGGTGATTTTTAAAAAAAACTGTGTATTAAATAAATAAATAACCGGTGTGGATGAAAATAAGTCAGAAAGTTTGTACTTTGACAATGTGTACGCTAAACCTTGCGTTTAAGAACTTCCATTGCAGGAAAATCTCATCATGTTAACTTCCTGTGATGGAGGCATTCAGGAAACCAAGAGCAGAAAAACCCACTGACCTTTGACCTCTGTGATGCCTGCCAGAGTTTTACCTCCTCGCTTTGCTAAGGTCAAAGTGTAACCAACACAAAGGATGTACCTCCCAGGCAGAGATGAAGCGTGAAAACTTTGCTCACTGTTTTCTTTTCCTCCACCTTCCTTGCTCTCTCATGACTAGATTAACTAATTAGCTGACTAGATAAACACAGCACACAATCTCAAACAACTACACTGAGCGGCAGACAGGGAACAATGCATTTCATGCCCTCAAAAACACATTCACATTAGCAATGGAAAAATGTGAATATCGACTGGGTCCTATCCCAGTCAAGCAACAGAAATGCTACCTTGAGCTTTCTCCAGTTATCATAGAACTGGTTGGCTCTGAAGGTAGCACCTGAGCTGTCCGTTCTCCTCAGTGCCACTCTTAATGTGTGCTCTGCAGACGACAGCTGGCAGGCCAAAGGCTCCATCTGCCGGCACAGACGAGAGAAGTTGACAACTAACACTCCCCATTCACTCATTCACTAAAGTCCAGAGGACGCCAAATAAGCACATTCCACTGAAAGCCTCCTGCTCTGCTGAATCTATCCCGACGCTTTATCTCTTAGTGCACCTCACTGTCAAGAGAGACATACAGCAGTCACTGCTTTGTCTCTGAGACATGTTCAGATTTACAGCACACTTTTATTACAGCTAGACGTTTTTCTCAAGAAAATGGGAAATGTTTGACCTTGGGGATCAAAAGTCTGAGACCATGTTTTTCTCCTTTTATTTTTAGTATGGCTTTAAAGTAATTGTAGCATTTAAATGTTTTCCAATATGTTTCCAATATAATATATAGAAATAAAGGTAATTTGCTGCTTATTAATAGTTAGTAAGCTGATTGTTACGTTTAAATATCAGTTAGGATTAGGGATACAGAATAAGGTCATGTATATATATATATATATATATATATATAAATATAAAAGATGTATATATAAAATATATTGTTTGCGCATACACACACATTAATTGAATTGAATATTGCAATTTATGTATGTATTTTTCTATGCTTTTGAATTAAAATAATTTACTGAATTAAAAAAAAAGGTAAATGGTTGCAATCAATTTATTTTAGCTACATCAAAAAAAATTGTAGTTGACTTAGGTTATTTTAATGCACCTTAAAGTTTTTTCATTGCATATGCTATAATAATAATAAAAAAAAAGAAAAAAGAAAAAAAAATGTATACATACATACTTTTTTTTATATATATATATACAGGTCATTTACATATAAATACTACGCTGAGTAAATTCGAATGTAAAGTACTGAAAACTGGAGTAGGTGAGAGTAACTCTTATCGATGGCTGTAAATCAGTGAGTACATTTCTGTGTTTAACTGTTTATTTTACTTCCACACAGTTGTTGTAAAAGAAATTCCTTTTCTCCACACGCTCTTCCGTCATATGGCGACAGCAATCCCAGCTATGTTCTACAGGGGGTTTTGCCAAGTGGAGACACATGTAGATTTTATGAATAGACCAACTTTTGGTCAGTACAAAATCTCTGTTCTTCTATTGGCTGAATGCAGTCTAACAGGGTGCAGCAAACCACAACTTTGTGAGTTTTTCCTCGAAGGCAAATGTTTTTCCAGTGGAGGAAATAGTTTTGGAGTCACACACACACACACACACACATCTATCCATGCACAAATACAAACATGCACACACAACGCGCATTCATACACAGTCTCAGTGTAGTCCTGATAAATTTAGCTCTGTTCTTCAATTAACTCGTTTTCATTGACAAATTTATGGAACGTTGGCCTCTGAGACAGGAAGTCTTCAAAAGAGAGCGACCGGCCCACTGCGCATTCCTGATCTCCATGAAAAACAGCTCAAGTGCAGCTGCCACTGTGAACTTCAGTGATCACAAAAAAATATTTAAATCCATCTTTTGTATAATTATTCTATATATGCAGTTTTAAAACTTGCATTAAATGAGATCCAACTTGGAACTAATTTATCACACACTGTAAAATAAAGGTACAAAAGCTGTCGCTGGGGCAGTACCTTTTATAAAGGTACATTTTTGTAATATATGTAATATGAACACTTTAGGTGCTAATATGTACATTTAAGGTACCAAAATGGACCCTTCAGGTACAAACTTGTACCTTTTGTACCTTTATTTCTGAGGGTGCATCACAAACCAGTCAGCAAAATAAATAAATATTCAGATTAATTCCCAGTTAAGCTAAAATGATAGCACTTCTGTCATAAATGTTGATTATTATATATTTATATAAAAAGAAAAAACATTATTTATGTGGCTAGAGTACTTAATATTTTCATATTTATGGACTGTCTGCTTTCACTTCCATTGTACATGACAAAAAATGCTTTTCTAGCCTAGATTTTTTTTGTGATGTTTCCAACCGAAATATTTAAAAATTCTAAAAGAAAGATTTTCTAGACATGTAAAAAATATTGTCTTGTTTTCAAAAAAACTAAGTCAAAATTAAGTGAGTTTTTGCTTAATAATCTGCCAGATAAGCAAAAAAAATCTCACAAAAAAAGATTATTTAGCTTATTTTTAAGTAAAAACTGGCTTAAAACAAAACCTACGCTAGAAAAGCATTTTTTTTTTACAGTGTATGAGCTTCGATATAACCCAGAATTTTGTTAATAAAAATGAATAAATAAAGTTAATAATGAAGTTATAATGAAGACAAGGGTTTAATAGGTCATTGACTCGAGTTATTGATCAGTTCTTTTTAAGTAAATCAGTATTTAGCTGTTTGAGATAAGGACACACACTTCAGCAAAGGCTGCATACCTTTCTGAAAGCTTTCCGCTGTCACCTGTAGTTTAGTTGGATGCCTGGAGGAAAGGTCAGTCCCTGTGACCTTTGTTTAGTTTTAGGGCTGGGTGAGGGGGTGATTGGTGAGACCTGTTGTATCAGGAATGTTTGGAATGTAGAAGATATAAAAGAAGTGAGGCAGGAGATGCTAAAGGTCAATGCTGTCAATACCTGGAAAATCCACAAAAGTCAGCAGCTGCTGCTTTCTCTGTCATTTACTGTACTTTTGCATTAAGACCAATTACAGAGTTATTCCACCCCATAATAAAAAATTTGCAACTTTTACAGGTTTAGAATGACACTGGGGTAAGTGATTAATAATAAAATGTTCATTTATTATTAATCACTTAAGAAGTGAATATTTACCTGTGCTCCTTGTTTCCAGAAGTCATCCAGTTGATTCTCCAAGTCGTTATCTCTGTGGTGTGTGGTTGTTGTCATCTCCGTGTCTTTGCACCTGCAAGAGGAAGTAAATGGGTGACTAGTTATCATCACCCGTCCAGTCAAAGTTATTTAAGAATTACTACTCACCTGCCAAAGAACTCCATCTCATGCAAAAAATGTTTTATGTAAAAACAAGAAGAAAATACTCAAAATGTCCCAAAATGTTAAAGAACTATAATATATAACAATGTAAAATACATTATTACTTTTTGAAAATGACTCACAATACCTGTAAAAAAGAATAAAATGATCATAAATGAGATCTCAAATGGTTCCTGTAGAAATAAATAGGAATTAACGTAGAAAAAATGCAGAATTCTGCTTAATATTTAATGGTTACACGTCTCCTATAGCTTCAACACAAAAACTCTCAAATTGTGCTTAGATTCCAAATTTATACAGCTTACTAAACCTGTACAATTTGTTTTCAGTTTTTATATAAAGTATATGAAATTTTAGCACACAGTTGCATCAAACATTGGTATAAAGCTATTTAACATATAATTGTATAATATAATGTAAACTGTGATAATAGTAATTAATAATCACAATTACCCTTTCAAGGGAATAACCAGCAATTATGATAATTTAATCATAATCGTGCAGCTCTAATACATACTATGTTAAAATAGTTGCATTTTTAAGGAATTTTATTAATTTTAATATAGGTATATACTTATATTATGTAAAATATAATTTAAAAAATTATATAAAATATATTATATTTTAATATATTTTATGTGTTGTGACAGATTGCTGTAGCGCAAGCATCTCTTCCTCTTTAGTTATAGCACGAAATAAACATGAATGAACATTAGAAGGGATTTTGTTTCTGTGGAAAGACATCAATCTACACCATTTTTTAAATCCACCAACATCAGTCTCTTGTGTGGTTTGATTATCCTACAAAAATGGCAAATTCATCGTTATGATTGGTCAGATCTCCTGTAAATGAACCCTGTGAACGTAGGACGTGAAATATGTTTTGACATCTTTCCACAGAAAACTCAACCTGTGAGGGATAATAATCATATCATCATTTCGAATATCAATACCACCACACCAATAAAATGTCGTTACTTTGACGAAATTGATTCCAAACCAGTGCAATCTAAAAGAAGTATCTATATGCAATTGGCAGTGCAATTTAATTCTGGTTTATGTTTAAATATTGATCCTCTACAGAAAAAATAAAAATAAAAATTGAGGGCTTTGTTGATTGGACCAAATGCTAACAGCTGCCTAATCTCACTACCCAAATAGGCAACCTGAAGTATTTGCCAAAAGCCCATTCGCCATTAGTCTAAGCAAACAGGAAGTAAAACAACACTGGATCTCCATAAAACACCTGCCAAGGCCAACAGAAGAACATCAGATTAAAGCAAAGTTAGTTTAACTCATTCGCTTGAGTGGCAGAAGGTGACACTAGAGTTTGCTAAGTTATGCAGTTGCACTTCTAATTTGTCATTGCATATAAGAACAAACACTTGCATCAATTAATAAATACAGCTGGTCAATAGTAAGCGACACTGCATTATGATCATAAGAAGAAATCTAAAGTATGTCACAAAACACAATTCCAGAGTGTGCATCAACTACATAAAAAGCGATAGATACAATTCTGAAAATGCACATATGCTTGTGCGCGCAATACGTAACTAGTATGTATACGTCCTGATGTGGATTGTGTAAATGCATGCCGTCTCAGTTTGTCTGTCTGGCCAACCTCTGGCAGCGGCGGAGCGCGTGAGCACTGCCCACAGGGACCCTGAAAGAATGCACTTTCTGTGGGCCCGCTCCAAGATTTGTTTTGAAAAGAAGCCAGGGGAAAGTCTGAAAGGCAAAGTGGAAGCAACTGAGCAGCGGTGACATCCTAAAGATTTGGCGTTTGTTCAGTTCTCCCCGCCGACCAGGGAGCCAGAGGCAAGTTTACTTGCTTTGGAGAAGAAGAGGAAAAAAAGAGAGAGAGAGTAAAAAGCATGAATGAGGGGAAAAATGTTTTTGTGAGCTGATAAGTGTTTACTTGGAACTCCTTAGCAACCGTTTTAGTTTTAGTCATGGGTTTTGGCTTTTGACAACAATGTACTTCAAATTTAGATAACATTATGTCATGTTAGTCAATTTTACTATAATGCATGAATTTAAACATGCACTAACACGCACAGCAAGATCAATACCTAACAAGCAGTGTAGAGATAAATCATGCTTTGACCTCTTTTAGATCTACTTTTGTTGCCGTAGAAAAACAAAACTGAATAATCATCCAAAATGCAAGAACCTGCAATCAAATGATATCATATAGCATATATGCTTAGCATAAGAATAGGTATCTAAGCTCATTTCATGGAAATATAAACCAAAAGCACTGGAATATGAGTTTAAACCGGTCATTTCACCTTGCACCTCAAGAAGAATTTTATCACATTGAATGGAAATCAATACATCTTATTTGTCCTTGTTAAAAAAAAAAAAGATTCTTTCTATGGGAAATGGTCTTTAAAGTTGCTTGGTTGAAGGCATGGATTTACATTTTCAATTCAGAGTTTGAATCAAAGAGCAGTTGTTCTGATTCTCCACAAGATTTTCCACATTTCTGGGCTGCAGAGCGAAGGGAAATTCCCATGGCTTCCTCCACAGTTTGGCTAAGTTGTTCCAGAACAGAACCATTTTATTCTCAGGTATGCAAATCGTGAGTGCTTTGTAACCATTCTATATTTAACTCTGGGCTCAGAGATACTGCTTTTCCTCCCATGGGCTATGGGAGAGAGGGGGCCAGCTAAGAACCTTAATCTTGTCTTTTCCTCCAGATGCAAGTCCTGCAGAGGCTGAAACTACAAAGGCACAAATGCCCTCTGTCAGTTTTATGGTGTCAGCTCTTGAAAACGCTCTTATAAAAGCTAATTTTCGCTTGATGGTATGACCGCAGACCTCGGCAAAGAAACAAGAGGCCCAATGGCCACAATTTCACTCCACTTTCTCCTTGGCATAATTGATCCCAGAACCTTCGGAGGCCGTTGTGAACTTCCTTTCTCACAAACACACACCTCTACCTATTAATTAATCACACGACTAACATGTTCCATACATCCTCTACTTAAAGAATAAATGACCTTTAACCACTTTTCCCTGTGTCAATATGGTATGGCTTCAACAAAGGCCCACTAGATATCTCATAAGTCTAAAACAGAGACATCAGATTCATTATTAAACCTTGCTTTCCTACACTACATAATCGGCTAATAGTTAGGAAGATTCTTTAATTACTTACTCTCATGTTGTTCCAGATCCCTAAGACCTTTGTTCATCGTCAGATATTACAATATTTGTTATGAAATCCGAGAGATATGACTCTGCATAGGTCACAAAAGTACCACAACATTATTTTTGTATTTTTATTTTTGCACAAAAAGCATTCTTAAAAGTTTAACCATGTAACATGGACTATTTAAAAAATGTACCTTTCTGCACCTTGAATATCTCACATGTTGCTGTATATGCAGGGCCTGAAAGCTGTCAGATTTCATTAAAAAAATAAGAATAATTTGTGTACTGAAAGTGAATGAACAATCTCTTTAAGCTTTCCCTTTGCAACAGCAAGCCCATTCCCACTTCTCCGTAAAAGTTATGCTTCTGCATTCATCACCTATTAAAGCTTCTCCGAAGCGTCTGGTCAACCCTCGGACAGCTGCGAGGTCATGCACAGGACACATTCACTGGGTTCATCAGGATGTGTGCTCGAGAAGCAAACTTAGGCAGTCAAAACAACCTGGCAGATTCAAAACAAACAGGGTTCGAGAGATGCTGCACTTAGACTCTTCATTCCCATACACCAGCTGCAGACAGACACACATCCCCAATAACAGCACGTACTCCCAAACCAAACACAGGGGTCGTGGTGAGCCTCATCCCCTCGACCAACTTCAAAACACAGAGCTGCTTTATAATTCTCTGCCCTGGGAAAAGAATGTCTTAACGAGGCTGCAAATGAAGTATTTGAAGAGCATAGATCACCACCGGACACTTCCTGATAGTAATGCTAGGAATAACAAGGCGGCTAGATCCTGGGGTTTATTTATGTTCGGCATGCTGGAGAGGTGGTGTGGTGATCGCCTGGTGGCATTCCAAAGCTGTGATGTCTCAAACTCAAGACCAGCAAAAGTACTGCAAGACAACAGCACAGGGAAAGACAACCTGCACAATATTCCCAAACAACTTTAGTTTCAAAACGATTGCAGTCTGATTGGTACAACCTCGGGTAAAACATATCTGCATTTGCATTTGGAACCAATCAGACTAAAGGCGCACTTGGTACAAGCAGGGCCTGGTAGAGGCAGAATGTTGCCTTCAAGTTGGAGACCCTGGCCATACTGCAAACTCTCGGCCCTTCATGTGGTTTCTGTCAAATTGCATCATTTGGAATGAGGCCACAGGCAGACTCTGTCCTTCTGCCCCCACACTGCTCATTGAAAAAAGTAAATACTTGGCAGAAGTTAACAGAGCTGAAATGAGATCATTGACTTTTCTCCAGGAAAGGAGTCACAACACATCCATCAGACGAATGTCTGATAGAGCTGGCAGAGCTACACTACTCCGCAAGTTCTTTTTTTACTCTCACTTCAGTGGTTTGTCCTCCCTTTCTTCTTCAATTGACCAGATTATGACACCCGAGACATTCCGAATGCAAGGGGAAAGGTCTGGGACAGCTTGGGATGAAGCAATTCTTTTAGAACAATCAGGAAGTGCCTTTAGGAATCTGATAAGTTGGAAAGGGCCTCCAAATGCGTATCCTAATTCACTCATGATCCCTGAGCTGTGTCCAACTGTGGTAAAGCAATAGTTAATTTCAGGGTGTAAACATTTGTATCTGAAATTCTAGAGTTTAACCAAAAATGAAAACTCTGCCATAATTTACTCACCCTTATTGTCTTTCAAACTAGGGCTGTCAAAAATAACGCGTTAACGACGTTAATTATTTTTTGTTGTTAATTACGTAAAATAAATTGTATGCGTTTCACGCGTGCGTGAACATGAACATGATGATAGTTTCGGTGCAGAGTCTATTTTTGCTGCGCGGCTTACGCTGAATTAAAGTGACAGTGCGTTGTTCTTGATCTTAATTCAGGTGTAGTTGCAAATAGTTATTAATCCTGATTAATTTGATTCAATATTTTCATCATTTGACAGCCCTATTCCAAACACATTTGACCTTCTACCGTTCGATACAAAAGGACGTTGCTCTTTTTCATGCAGTTACAGACAAGTGGAATAAAACATGCAATTAGACCTGGAATAGGAGTCTTTTGAAGTACTTTTATGGTACTTATGAAAGGTGAAAGTTTGGGTTCCCATTATGGAAAAGAGCCACATATATGCGGGGAACTTTTTCAATGTGCGATTTGTGTAGAGATTGCACTGGCACTTGGAAAGCTAAACAGAAACCACTTCCACTGCTTTCCAAGCAGCTAATTTCAGTTTGGTTTGCACAAACGTTCCACAATCTTTGAATATGAAAGTGACTACACGTGTTAAAGAGCCTGAATGGACGATTGGTAAAGGGTTTTATTATCAAATTAATTTTTTAAGTTCTCCACAGATTAAAGGAAGGAAGTAAGGAGAAGACTAACACCAATAATTCATAAACCCTGTTAAATTCAAGGTTTCCTGTGCCTGCAACAAAGCTGTGGTCTTAAACAAGCAAGCATTTTCTGGTGAACACAGAGGCAGGTCTGTGCAAAGCCCCTGTAATCCCTCAAAGTCAGCACAGAGCTACAGTTAATGGCAGGCTATGAAGCAGGAAAGCTTGGGGCTTGCACACATGCATACCCAAAGAAACCGTGAATGAGTGTGTTCAGGCTGTATGGAGAGTCTAGTGTTTGTCCCAGGGTTCGAGGGAGGTGTTTATGTGTTGGATGACTTTGTGTGTTTGGGTTGTACGGCTGCTGCCTGGAGATCTTTTGTTTGGTTTAGTGCTTTCATAGAGCAAACTAATGGGGCCAGTGGGACAAGATATAGTATGACTTGCTCGGGGTGACACTTCAGTGGCAGGAAGTGAGGCGGACAGTCCGAACGTGAAAACAGATTAACGGATGAGTTTTGCCTACATTCTGTGCATTAAAGCGTTAACGTCTGGGCCAGAGACAAGACGTGACTCATTTCAATGGGATGTTTTGGAATTCCGGCTACAAAAGAAAGCCTTGTAACAGTTTGAGTAGTCACGCTACCTGTCGAGAGCATCCTGCGTGTTCATTTTTGCTCCATAAATGACAAAATTGTTTGACTTCCGGGTGGGAGATGATATGGGGTTGAAAGCTGGTTTGAGACACTCCAGCTGCCAGCACCCCCAAAAAAACTCCATCTTCCGTCGAAAGCCCCCCCAACAGCGTCCCTCAGTCTAAACACACCTGACTTGTAAATATTCTTTATTGCATCGGTAACATAAACGCTCTCAGCGACAGGCCTGTTGGACGATTTTTCCCACACTCTCAAAGTAAGGCCAACCACTCTGTTCTCTAAACAACAGCACTCCAAAGAGGATGGCGAGGCTGACGTAACCTCTCAAGGCTTGAAGGACTTTCAGCAGCTCCTCCGCCCAGCTATCCCAAAGAGGACATACAGGGTGTCTGAACTTCCTCCTATGGTGATATGCTGCACCAAAATGGGGTTAAGATGAGCAAAAAGTAGTACATTTGCTAGATATAGAAATGCAAAGCAGCTTTTATCAACCGCTTTTAATTTTATGTTATAATGTTTACTCACCCTCATTTCGTTCCAACCCCAAAGGACTTTCTTTTGACTTTTTCGGGGGTTTTTTCGTTGAATGCAAAAGTAGCGATTTCAGCGATTTTCCATATGTCGAAGCAGTTTTTTTTCCCATAAAATCAAAGGCGTACTATCAAAATAAAGTCGACTGAAAAATTAGTAGACTGTCTACTAATACGTTAATGACTGGTAGTTGACATGTAGTTGCAAAGTTACTTATAGTTAGCACAATAGCTAAAGTGGACTATCAATATAAAGTAATATCTAATCAAAACATACAGTGACCAGGGGCTGTCAAGATTGAAGGACAAAAGCAAGGCACCATACACACAAATATAATACTATTTTAAGATCTTGTGCTGATAGCTTTGACTGAGAAAATTATTGTGTATCTTGTGACCAACTACAGAGCGCCAAATAACATAAATCAAATGAAGCAATGAAACTAATTCATGTAAGGGGGAAAAAACAAGGTAACATTTTACTTTATGGTTACACCTAGTTGCTTATTAGCATGCCTATTACTAGAAATTAGCCATTTATTAGTGCTAATTAAGCACATAATAATGCCTTTTTCTACATCCCCAATCCTACCCAATACCTAAACTTAACTATCTTACTAACTATTCATAAGCAGCAAGAATTTATTGAGGGGAAAAGTCAGTTATTAGTTAACACGTGTTGCCTATTCCTATTACCAAAAACAATAATATATGTAAGTATGCCATCGAATACAATAGGTGTCGTCGCACCTTAATACGTAAACAAAATTCTCAACAACACATTATTCTTAATATCTCTTTAATCACACTGGTCAATATTAATTAAATTCTATCAAAGTAAATCAATATCTCAGGAAGAAAAAACCTCACAACTCAGGACAAAAATAGGCACTGCAAGCAGGGAGACCAAAAAAAGCACCCTTAAAAGTCAGGCTACATTTGTGTTCAGACTAAACATTTGTCATCTGTTCCATTTTATTTCAAAGAATGCTTTGTTCTCCACTTGGTGCTTATTTTACTGCTCACAGGAGCACTTGCATAGCATTTTCCTCAAACTTCTTGACCTCCCTGTATCGCATGTCACTTCAAAAACAACACAGCGCTCTGAGAACGTATACATATATAATTCATTTCCAATCATTGAACTTTCAATATACAATGGGGTCCAAAAAGTCAGAGACCACTAGTGAAAATGCTTTTTTTCCCTTTCACACATCATATTATCAGAAAAAAAAATACATTCAGAATTAAAATCTGAATTGGAAAAAATTAACAGGAATATGAAAAAATGTTTGTTTTAATGACATCAGCAATTTCACGTGCAACATGATGATCATGTTCTCCAGCATGATTTGAGCATGATTCAAAAATCATCTTGAACTTCAGAAGACCTGACTCTCCGATGACAAAAATGTACTCGATTAGAAAGTGTTTTTCATTTTCCCTATCACTCTGTTTTTTCGTTTTGTATTAAAGTGGTTTAAAATTCTCAATCTTTAGAAACTTGAATTTAAATTAAAACACCAGATTTCCAATGTAGTCTCAGACTTTGGCCCCCAATTGAAAGCATTAAAAACATTTAAGCAGAGCAGATTTCTTTGAAGTGATGTGAGCTCTTCAAATGATACAAAATTCAAGTAAAGAAGTTGAGGAGAAAACGTTAAGGCCATTCTAATCTGTTATCTGGATACTAATATCTTGCAGGACCCGTGATTCAGATGAATGTTGCTAAGTGTATAGTTGTCTGATTGCACGGCTCACTTGATTTGGAATTGATGGTTCAGGAGTGACTTTGGAGTAGCGTGACATCTGATTAGTCTATTTCAAGTCCTATTAAAGTTCTTCATTCTTTCTAGAAGGTGGTGATTGACCTGCTCCTCCAGACGCTTCCACCTCCTCTGAGGCACTGTTTTTCTCCTGAAAATTGAGAGAAGCCGAGTTTATGCAGTAGCGTTTCTTTGTTGGTCGAGGTCCATCATCAAAAAGGTGGCCCAGGTGAGCACCACACTACAAAGAGAAAAATAAATCAAGTAAATCAAGAAGTTGTTTTCATAGCTAAACATAAAACAGCTAAATCTGGTTTTGTACCTGACTGCAGGTTGTCTCCACTCTGTGCATCCCATATGAAAAGTCATCAGTTTGCGTTATAGAGTCCTTATTGATCAAATCAAAAAAGGATGGCCATCCTGTAAAAGCAGTATAACATTAAGGGTTAAGTGAATCTTTATGTGATCCACAAGATTCTGGTGTGTGTTTCCATCTCATGCTATGGAAGTTTAAAGGTTTTGCCCCTTTTCCTGGCCTGTCCTGATGTTGAAGCTCATTCTGAGTGAATCCTCATATTGCTCCAGTGCAATGTAAACTAATCTTAATGCAACACATTGCATATGTTTACAATGCAAAGCACATTGGGTTTGTTAGGATTATTTGGCACGGAACATGGAGAAAGTAGGAAAATGTGCTCCTTTTGTGTTGTTAAATGGCATTTTCTAATGCAAAATTCACCCCCATGATTCTTGGGTGTTTGGTTTCTGGCAAAACCAGATAGGGATCGTCCATCTATACCCCACCGAATGCGAGTTCAGGATGTGAAACAAACCTCACTGAAAATGGTTATCGGCAGAGTAACGGGCTGTCTCACAATCCTGTTTCTTTCATCCGGAAAATTTCTACCCAGTAACAGGGGTGCAAGTGGAAAGAATGGCTGCTCTGGCTCATGGGTGGTCTTGCTCATGGCTCTCTGGGTAGGTGGAACGTCTGGAGGAGAGCAACCTTGGGAACGTGCTACTACATATTTGTTTAGGTTAAAGTACTACATCATGATTACTGGTAGAGGGGAAGACATTAAATTGCTGCAAAGCAAAATTAATGAAAAATACAAGACAACTGGCACTGCAGAGTACACTCCATCCAAGGACTGTTCAAAACTATACAGATGAAGTTCTGCAAAAACATGGTTACTTTAAATTGCAATATATTTCACAGTTTATACTGTATTTTGGATTATTTACATGCAGACTTAGAGGGCATAAGAGAGTTTAAAAAAATCTCAAGAACTTATTAAATGGGACCACTAAACCAGTCTTAAGTCACTGGGGTATATCTGTAGTTAATAGCCAAAAATACAGTGTATAGTTCAAAATGATTGATTTTTCTTTTTTGCCAAAAATCCTTAGGATAGTAAGTAAATATCATGTTCCATGAAGATATTTAGTCAATTTCTTACTGAAAATATATTAAAACTTAATTTTTAATGAGTAATATGCATTGATAAGATCTTCATTTGGACAAATTTAAAGGTGATTTTCTCAGCATTTAGATTTGTCTCTACGCTCAGATTCAAGATTTTCATACAGTTGTATCTCGGTCAAATATTGCCCTATCCATCCAAATCATACATCAATGGGAAGCTTGTTTATTCAGCTTTCAGATTGTGTATAAATCTTAATTTCAGAAAATTAACACTTACGACTGGTTTTGTTGTCCAGGGTCACAAATATAGAATTAGAAAATCCTAACTATGCCATTTCACTTTCTGTGCACAAATTTGAGAACCATTTAAGACCTTCAAAAAGTTAATTTAAGGTTTTCGAAGTATACCCGCAATTACTCAGTTCTAACAGAAAGAATTGTTTAAGGGCCAGGGTGGGAGGCTTGGCAAGCAAGGTTCCTTCACGCCCTTTATTCTAGCTTTTGACCCTAATTATTGGCTTGCACGTCTTGGTAACTCGATCTTCATAATCAGGAAGCAGGAGTGGGATCACTGCTGTGATACTACGTGTGGTGAGAAACAGAAGTCAGTCAGTCATCCACCCGCTCATTCTATACTTTCCCTCCTCAACCCCTCAAACACCCCTCAATCGCCATCTATACTGACCCCTCTCTCTCCTCCCTCTTAGGGAGGAGATGCTTGGCTGCAACTACAAAGCCACGAAATTCCACTCAGACACAGGAAGCTCTAGGGGGAATATAGGAATCCTATGACTCAGACCGGGAGAATCCCGGCGGATCGCCGCGGAGCTGATCTAATGGAGCTTTATCGCCAGGGTGAGCAGCCCAGTGAATGGAGCAGTGTAGCGTCACTCTAACAAAACAGGAAATTGAGTCTATATGAGTCCAGGCTGCAGCGTTGCCTGCATGCAATGCAGCCCGTTTGGCTCCCATCTCTATGTGTAAGACAGTAAAGACTAAACTCCAGCGAAAATCAGATTTTTCAACATGCGGCCCAGATGTTTCTCATTTCATCTGGTTTTCTGTAGAGGATTCTTGCATACACATTTTACTTTGTTCGGAGAGTGAATAAAAATAGCATGAGTAACGCTACAGAAGTATGTGATTTGGAGCTCAGATCTGTATGAGATCAACGATCCATTGCTGGGATATATTACGATTACATTGTATACACTCAGCCTCAACTCAACATTCACTTATTCGGAGCTAAAAAGAGTCTTTTTAAGCTTAAAACATTTAATACATATCATATATAATATTATTGCAACTACTAAAGCCATGTTAAAAAGCACTTCCAGGAAACTACAAAATCCATAACATCTATGATCTGCATTTAATGCTTATTTGCACATCTGCATTTAAAATCAAAGTGACTGTACTGTACTTTATTAGTAATACATTGTTGCATACAGAAATCGATGGACGAAGTGCAAGAGGCATTTGTTTATTTAGTTACTAAATCAATGCAATTCATTAAGAAGCAATGCAAAAACTTTTTTTTTTTGTCGGCTGATACAACGTCTCTAACCTCTTCATCCTGACTTTCTAAGCAAATACCGTTTTAAGGGATTGTTTGTGATTATCTGTCCTTTTTTGCAAGTCGTTAACAAAACTAATAATAATAAAAAAAATTATCCTGTATTTGTGAAAGAAGCATGTCTGACATGCACAAATTAAGAACTCCAAAAGATTATGGATGACTGTGGTAGAATGTTTATAGCCAATCTCAAAGAGAACAGATAGCGCTTATTAAAATATTTGAGATGTTTTATAGGATCTTGAAGTCAGGGTGTTGTTTGCAGTTTTTGTATGTGCTGTAACTCATACATAAAAGAGCATGTGAGGTTTCATGCCCCAAACTTGCAGCCTATTAAGCAGCTGACAGAGTTCACATTCGTCCTTGCAATCAACCGTAAAAGACTGAGGAGGTCAAACTCTCCCTTACTGAGCCAATCAAGAGAAGAATGAAGAGCAATAAGCCTTTCTTTCACTGAGAAACAATTAAGCTTATTTTGTTAATTGTGTACATAATGGTACAAGACTATGTACTGGAGCTGTTCATCAAATTTAAAGAATCAATCAATTTTTTTACTCTTTCTATTCTGATTTTTGTTATACGTGAGTGCAGAACCATACCTGATCCAGAGTCAAACTTCTTGTCAGACCTGCAAGGACAGGTTATTAACAACAAAATATTGACTACCAAATAAAGATGAAATACAATGGGCATGTTAAAGATGGGACATTATGGACACTCACGTGAAAAGAGAGGCACCGCAAACGACACAGTGGTAGGTTCCATCCTCTTTGTTATCGGTGTATTTTCCTGTGAAAGCACTGGGGATGACAAAACAACAAACTGTGACTTACAGTATATTAAAATGACAAACTTTGCATATGGTTAGCTTAATAAAAGTTCATCAATTAATGCTAATCCATATTACTGCTTATTTCAGTAACGGGCCTCAAAATGCACCTTTCAGCTTTCTTTCTTTGCTCTCTTCTCACAGGCTAAGGGGCATTTTCCACATTCCTACTGCCAATGGGCCGATAAATACTTTCCCCACGTGTGTTTTACACTGAGCGATGGCGGGAAAGAGAGGAAGTGACACTGTTTTCTCTTCTATGCTACATCCTCCTTCTACTCTATCTCATGGCATTGGGTCGCTCAGGAGAGAATGTGCCATGAGTTTTATCAGTCAAGCATAAAGAAATCTGCACAGGGAATATTCAGTCAACACGCTAAAACAAGATGCTT
Source organism: Enteromius fasciolatus (assembly GCA_032361145.1). Lineage (NCBI taxonomy): Eukaryota > Metazoa > Chordata > Actinopteri > Cypriniformes > Cyprinidae > Enteromius > Enteromius fasciolatus. The sequence goes on from JAUMHR010000068.1 coordinate 1,141,754, forward strand.
GCAATTGAAAAAAAAAATCTAAATTCAATGTTTGTTTGGATACACCCACTCATTTTGTGTTATTTTTTCACCTTTTAGAATAAGAAGTTGTTGGAATATATTTGAATTATTTAGAATATGAAATGGAACCTTGTTGCTGCTCTTACCTCACTATCCAGAACAAATGACCCCTTTCAAAAACAATGACTTTATAATAAATTATTTCATAAATCATTACAAATTAAAGTAATAATAATTATAGAACATTTATTATTACTATTGTTAATAATACATTTGTAATACACTATAAACTATATACTAATTTATTTTTTAAATGTTTTGATTATTCATGATTAATTGCATCAGAAATAAACATCTGTTAACATTACATATATACACATTAAAATACACACACACACACACACACACTATACATATTTTAAACACGTGTATATATA
>JAUMHR010000068.1:1149028-1160686 GCA_032361145.1 Enteromius fasciolatus
AAAGTTAATATTATAATTTACCATTGAATGTTAAGCAATACATTAATTGTCCGACTCTACACACACACATATATATATATATATATATTTAAACAAACACATATATAAACAAAACAAGAGTAAGTAACTATATATCTAAAAGGATCCCACAGCATATAATAAAAAAGAAAATATCTTGCTCTGACATATCTTAAAACATGTCAGTGTTATTGTTCTGTGTTAAGATGCACACCTGCAATATTGTCTTAAAAGGCATTTTTGTAAAAGTTGCCTAAATATCTTAATTTAACCAATGCCTGGTCCTGTCTTAAGCTAAGCCCCGTTTGTGAAACCAGGCCTGTGTGTGTGCTGTAGATATATATATAAAGCAATAAACTGGGAATTAAATTATGTAACTATTTAAAAAGAATATAAAAATGAAAAATGGATGCGTTTCTGATTTCTTCTTCTGATAACTAGATGAATACAAACAAATAACTTGTTGCAAAATAGGACTAAAAATGGAAATTGCAAAACTTGTGAATCTTGTCCATTAATGTTTACTAATACATGTTATCCATACAAAAAAAAAAAAAAAAACATTTATAACTGATTAAAACATATCTATTGATAAACATACTTTAAGTCTTAAATCATGCCATTATGTTTTCAATTGCACTACTAACTTGTTCACCTAGATATCTGGTTTGGGTAACAACCGTTAACTTTTCCTAGAAATGTTTTCAACAATTAAAAGATCAACATAATCTGAAAAGACATGTTTTATATAAACAAACGGGAAAGTCAGCGCATGCAGATTATGTGATAGAATCTCGTTAAGGAAGGAAATAAACATGAGTAATAAACATGTACATTTTATTTACCTCATATCCACCCGAACTGCATCTAAACAAAAGCTGATAAATCTTTCTGTGATCCAAAATAGACATGACCGCAGCATGACATGCTGTTTATGAATGTGTCCCGATACAAATTAGAATCAGATCACCATATCAGGCTGCGACTGTAGCACAAGTGTGTACAAGAAAGTCAGAAAACAACTTCCATCAAAAACGTCTCCTTTGGAAATTTAGAAGGGCTGGGGACAGATTAAAAACAGCAACAGGATGGCATTTCAAATCTGCCAAGTGACTGGTGAGGGGGGGGGAAAGAACATCCATCGGCACCAATTATAATGGGAAAAGCATAACTTTTTAAAATATAAACAAAACAACAGTAAATAATTGTATACTTGAATATAATCAGGCTGTGACAATTAAGACTAGTGTTCAGAAACATGGCATTGAAGGGGAACAAAATTGTTCATGTCGCTCACAAAGCCATGTAGACCCTTCCACATGACACGTCTCTGAATGCAGCAGTGTAGTTATTCTGTTGGCAAGAAACAAACAAGAGCTTATGACGATTTCAGTTTCATACAGATGATTTCAACCACCACCATTCAACGAGATATTTACAGCACTCCTTTCCAGAGTGTGTGCATGCTGTTCTTGGACTAAAAACTACCAAAAAAAAAAAAAAAAAAGAGCAAAAAACGCAAAAAAAACAAAACAAAACAAAATAAAGGGAATACATCAGCTAAAACAGCATCAGGGAAATAAACATCCACAATACATGATACAATTCAAAGCTTAAATATAGGCATACTTTAACCAGCACATGCAGCTATGTATAGCCCAACAGAGCTCCTTAAAATTAAGGAGGGGAGTTAGTTACATAAAAAAAATAAAAATAAGCAGAGGCCGGAAAACTCTCATTCGTGTTGTGAGATTTAGTGAGAAGTTGGAAGCCATTTTTGTCATCGAATCCATAGACGGTTTATCAAAAACAATGAAAATACATAAGAAACAGAAATTTGTGTCCACTTGCACCAGATATGAGGACAGAGATTGCATCGTCCACTTCTCCTAAATGTTTTCACCGGACCGAGCAACTCTCTTTCCACCGGTTTCACGCCAGTGTGTGCATCTCCCTTGCTTTCTTTCCTTGATACCGAAGGACAGGAAAAAAGAAGAAAAAAAAACAAAAAAAACACAGCAGCTCACAGGTTTAAACACCATTGCTTGCATATGGCTGACAAAACTAATTGGGCACCCCAGGTCGCCCAACCGTAAAAGCTCCTGAACGCAGTTCTCTCTGGTAAAGAGGACGCAGGAGAAGGGAGCCTCGTATATAGCGAAAGAGAGAGCAGAGAGGATGGTGGTGGCCACTAGCATGTGCCTCAAGAGAAACCCAGTGAGCTGGATGTGCTGGATCGCTGGTTCAGGCGAGACATGCTGTTCATGCTGGAGCTGGAGGGCTTGAGGGGCGTGTTGCAGCCCAGGGCTTGTGGGAAACGCTGGTGGTAGCGATCCAGACGTAGATACTTGACCGTCACCAGCTTACCTGTAGATAAGACAAGACAGGTTTAAATTGACTTCTCCAGTTCTTCTGATTAATCTAGAATAAATGTAATGTTTGTTTACCGTCAAACCAGGAGCCATGAAGCGCTTTGAAGGCTTTCCCAGAATGCTCTGCTGAAAGGCACTTCACGTAAACACAGCCCTAGATGGGAACAAAACATATAGCAAATAAACCCATTAACTAAATGCTTCTAGGAATATTACTCTGTTCCAAAACAAAGTACTAATTTTAAATCACCATCATATCCTTTGTGAACAAGGCAATACCAGGATGTATTTGTTCGCCCAGTTTAATTCTGCTCATATTATTATCTAGTACAAATTAGTTTATCATCATGCTAACATCAAACTATCCAATACGGTGAAAAATAAAGTTCGGAGTACTCAAAGACTTATTTTACCCAATATTTCCATGTCCCATTATGCTTATTATGATAACTAGCACCTGTAAGTTTAGAAACGTGATAAGACAGCATAAAGAATAATTTTGCTAATAATAACACCACACATTAGAAATTAACTGTTCTATGGTTTGGCCTTCGAAGGCAGCAGGCAACTCATGTTTTGGACAAAAACCTATAAACAAAGCTTGTGTAATTTGTTATATATCACACAGGATCCTCACCTCTCTTGAGTTTTTGTCAACAGCTATGTGAACGATTCCATCGTTATCACTGCACTTCTCTAAAATGGCTTCTTGAATGGCGAGGTGCCAGTTTTCCCCCACTTCCCTGTTCAAGAGCGAAAAACTGAGCAGTGAGACTACATTCATGCAAAACTACATACAATTATGCAAGTGTATACATTTTACTTATACAACCAATCGGATGTGAGGTCACATGCAATCTGAAACTTACATGACTGGATCAAACATGTTGCGAATCTTCAAGCATGGCGTTAAGCTGTTTGGTGGCGAATTTCTTCGGTCCAAAGGAAATGCTGAAGAATAAAACAAGCCACTTTAGGTTCATGAACATATTCTATATGTCCAAAAAAATTTGCGTTAACAGGAAGTAAGTCCTTCAGACAAGTCAATCAGAAGGAGGTGCCCACATGTATTAATCCACACACGTACAAAAAGCACAAGTTTGACCTTTAAATGCAGATGATTGACTCTACACAAAGAAAATTTTACCTTGGCCTTGCCACACTTTGGAGGGCATGCTGGACATCTTATCAGGTGACATCGAGGGCTGAAGCCACCGCCACACCATGAAGTCCGCCCCTCCAATCCTCTGAGTTTCGGTCCGGATGCGGGACTCATTAGCTGAGAGAAATGCAACGGCTCTATCCCACACCTTTTTCATCTTCTTTCTAAGAGAAAGACACAATACACATGCACTTCAGAATAAGCTGCACCAGGAAGCAGCTTATTTTTAGCTTTTTTCATCCAAAAATGCAAAACGAGTGCTGCACTTTGCAAAGATGCCATACCTCTCTTGAGGCTGGACAAGAGAGTCACGGACGTGAGGGATGGGTAAATAACGCTGCAAGTCCTTATTCTCCTGATAGGCTTCATTGTGGTTCCTCATTACATCTGTGAAAACAAAGCACAGGTGTTAAGATGCTTTAAACCTGCATTGCGTAATTTCTGCGCCTAACGATGAGGCAATCTTACCGATGATCCTCTCCACCATGTCATACATCTGTCTAGTTTCCTCCTCTTCTTTGCGCCATCTGTATTTCATGTAATACACCAAACCCAAAACTACACCGATGCCTATAGAGAAATGCAAGAAAGGTTAGTGAATCTTCCCCTTGTAAAAAAAATCACAAATTTCTACAGGAAGTAGAAGCCAACCTGCAAGGACGAAGAGAACTCGGTGTATCACAGTTAAGAATGCGCGTCTGAGGCGGCAGAAGAAGGACATGCGGGGGTGGATGGACTCCAGACGGGAGATTTCCGATACATCCTCTATTGGTTGAGCAGGGTCGGCACCAATCAACCTGCCAAGAAACCAACACCCCCCAATGAACAGAGGAAAACGGCACACGCAGAGTAATAGATAGATAGATAGATAGATAGAGAGATCATCAGGTACCTTATACCAACAACATCTTTGGTTTTCATGATCCACTCTAAAGACGTTTCAATCAAGTTTTCATAGGCTTCATTTTGGAGCTTGAAAGAGAAAGATGCTTTATTATAATGTGCATTTTCATTTTGGTAGAGCCACTATTTCCCAAATGATACAAAAGGTCACTGTCAATTAAAGAAACAATGCAACAAACCTTGAGGTACGTAGAGGCGTCACTAAAAGAGACACTTCTGTTTAAAGGATTTTTATTGTCTCCACAATCATGTTCCCCTGAAAGGCAAACAAACAGTTGCACTTTTTAATTCTGGATATATTAAAATAGTTTAAATAACATTTTAGTTGTATCTGAACGCTCACCTGCGACATTGGCCAGGTGCTCATGCAGAGACAGGAGCAGGTTAAGGATGAGGTCTCGGTCTTTGACGTCCTGTTCAAATAAATGCAAGTAATTGTTGTTAGTACAAGTTTAAGAAACATCTTTGTTGGAGGGAATTTGCTTGAATTTAGTTTTAAAACGTGGGAGCAGGTGAGCAGATACTTACATACTGCTGATCAAACTCTGGTCCGAATGGATGAAGTATGACTGGGAAAAAAAAAGAAAAAAGAAAAAAAAATTAAGTTGAGAAATAGCATTAATCAGCACTAGACAAATTATAACAAAATGACTGGATGGCATTTCCCAACTATGCCGTTGAGGAGGGCTGCTCATCGTCTCACATTTGAGGGTGTGACTACAAGCGAGAGTCTCTCGTCGTCTCACACTTGACTTGAGTCATTGTCTGAACATTGTGCTTCTGTCCTCTCTCTGGCCCAAGCCCAGATTTAGCACAGCAACTGCCCTGCATGTCTCAATCATAGACTGCATGGGTCTGGCTTATCAGACCTGAGCTGTCTGATGTTGCAAGCCATTTAATACATCAATCTCTGACAGGAGCCCATATACTCCGGAAAAAACAAATGCTTTTAAGTTCAAGATTAAGCCTGGCCTAGATTTCAGGAGAAAAGAACCTATTTTTCCGTTTTAATTATGTTGGTTGAGCTATAGTACAGTTAATTTTCTTAACTGTGGTAAAACCACTAAAACACAGAGTGCCCTCCAGTAATATTGGCACCCTTAATAAATCTGAGCAAAGGTGGCTGTGAAAATAAATCTGCAATGTTTATCCTTTTGATCTTTCATTAAATTTTTTTTTACAAAATTCTAACCTATCACTGAAATAAAACAATTGTAATGGGGAGAAAATCTCATTGTGAAATTTTTTCTCCAATACTTGCTGGTCACAATTATTAGCACCCCTAAAATTCTTTATGAGTAAAATATCTCTTAAGTATATTCCTATTCATATCACAATTTTGAGCACTCCAGGGTGATTATGAACATGAAAATATGGCTTCATTTGTTTTCACAGAAATATATATAGGAGGGAAAATAAGCCCAAAATCCCTTAATCTAGACTCACTCTTCAAGGACCACAGCTGGAGAATTGCAAAAAATATTTGAGTCTCAGGGTCAGAAAACCTGACTCTGTTAGAAATCTAATAATGGGCCATGGTTGGGTCTTTCATTGGGATAATAATCCAAAACAAACATCAAAATAAACAAGAATTAGTCACTGAGCACAAAATGAAGCTTTTGCCATGACTGTCCCAGTCCTCTGACCTGAACCCTGAGTGAGGTGAACTAAAGAGGAGAAGCACCATCATGGAGATGGTATTCTGAAAGATCTGGAGAGATTCTGCACAAAGGAATGGTCTCTTTTCTCTTATCAGGTGTTCTCCAAACTCTTCAAGCATTACAGGAGAAAACTCAGAGCTGTTATCTTGGGAAAAGGACATACTAAAATTGGGTGCCAATGATTGTGGCCAACATGTATTGGAGAAAGACATTTATTTCATCATGAGTTTTTCTCCCTATTTTCAATTGTTTAACTCCAATGATAGGTTTTGAACGAAAGATCAAAAGGATAATTTATTTTCACAGCCACCTTTGCTTGGATTGACCAAGGGTGGCAATATTATTGGAGGGCACTGTGCATGGCCAAAAGTGGCCTACAGACCAATGGCAGCATATTTAATATTTGACAACAGAAATAGATGTACAGACAGACTATACTATTGTTTAAAAACCTAATTGTTCAGCTGACAAAACTAAATTTTTTGTAACAAAACACAGCTTTAAAAATTGCCAATTGTGAAATCTAGGACCTAATTTCTAATCTAACTATGGTCAGCTTCTTTTATAACATCAGGATTCACAATAAAATAAGCAATATCATCATAACTATCTTATTTATAAAACAGTACACAAAAGTAGCACTTGTTTCTCTGACAAGTTCTTAACCTACTAAAATATTAGACATGAAAAAAACTAAACTTGTTCTGTGTTCAGTATGACTATGTTCAGCATTGGATACATGAATACTGTTAAAAAAATACTACACAATGACAATCATTTCAAACAGCTCTACGTTACATTGTTGCCACAAGACCTAGTTACACTGCAGTTACTTCAGCAAGCAGCATCCTGTGTTTAATTAAGAAACAAAACGTAAAAAATGTAAATGTTTTGCAGTCTGATCAAATAATGAGTCAGGATGTTTTAAATGACTTTAGGTTGTCATACAGGAAGATCAAGTCTGTGATTGTAGTGAATGTAATGACATTTTATGTACACAGACTACACTGTGTATATGTAGTGCACACAGCGGAAATACTAGTAGTACTATTAGTTTTGTAGTAGTCTGATAGTATGCCGTTCAATATAACCTGCAAACAACAATCTGAGCCAGAAAAAATCTGATACACACACTGTATGTGTCACACTAAAAGTGAGAATTAGACATTTAGCCGGCCGGAGAGAAGTCAGTCACTCTAGCTGGCCGCAAGCTCCCAGAGTCCCCTGAGAGACAGACAATTAGGCCGCTTTAGCTTGTCTGTGACCTAGATGTCTGCAGCACGCTCTCCAGTCAAAGCTCCCTCCCTGAGAGACCAGCCATGCCACAAATATACATAGTAATTCATCAGTCGGCTTCCTCTCAAGAGCCGTCTCTGCCTCCAGAGCACTTTACTCTGATGGTACTCAGGCTATTTAAACTGAGTGGCGTTGCATGCACATCCAAGAACAGACTTTCTCTCATCTGGGAAAACGCATCAAAAGATTAATGCTGGCTATCACATTATGACCATAACGGATGTCAACATGTCAAAATGTGGGGACTACCAGACTAGCCATAATTATTATCAAATAAGAGACTCTCAGAGAGTTCCCACACTTTTCAAGAGTGAATTTCCATGACTTTTCCAGTCATTTATAACTCCGGAGTATTCTAAATAATTCCATTTAATTTATTCTGAATAATTGAAGCACAAATCTTACAACGTAAATATTAAATACAACCGTCCCTGTAATTAATTTAAGTAATTGTTTAAATTATTTTGAAAGAAGATAAATGTACATTCTCAATTACCTAATGATGACTCATTTAGATCAACATTTTAAATAGTATGAAGGACATATCATGGAGCCCGCACATATTTCAAATGCAAATTCCTCTCTCTGTCCCATAAAGCACCACTGGCAAAAGAACACTTCCTGTCAAAGAAGGTGAAAATGGTCTGGGGTGATAAGTGCTGTGTGAATTAGCCATGTTTGACTCATGGAGTTGCAGAAACAATTAGAAAAACTTTAAGACACTTTCTAAAGAATTAAACGTGTTTTTTTTAAACATGCGCTCTAGTCTAATTTTACTGAGTAAATCAATACAAATTAATTTCACTTTTGCCACATACACCAGATACTAAACCGCAGTGTTGCATCTCATTTAAGAGATGCAACACTACAAATAGCACTTAACATTAATCTCAAAGAATGCTTTCTGCATTGATATACCATAGTATTCAATTGACTATCATTCTATCAAAGCACATCAGATTCAATGCACCATGGTACTAATACTTTTTTTTTTATATTCAATGGTAAAACATTTTTGAGACCAGGTGTACAATGTAAACATTGCTTAAGAATACTGTACACATCAGCATTGCAAGTACTATATTATGACAATCTGGTACATCAGTAGCACTACCATGTTTTCTGTTGTCATGTTTTTTGGATACCTATGTAGCACCTTGGTATTCTTCTTGGTAACCGAGTGAAGTATTAAATGGTATTTCTGTGGCCCTCAATCATTAGCATCAAATATGACCAATTTACCATGGTAAAACCAAGGTACCATGCACATATAATCCTACTTATGCACTTTGAAATAATCAAACAACACTGTCTGATAGCAATGCTTGTAAACAACCGCGAAATGTGGCATAGGTATACATCTGACTAAATTTTGAGACACATGACACATTCACCACTTGATACTTACTGCCTGCATCCCCCTCGGAGGAGCTGGATCCCCTCATCCGCAGGTACATGAGGCCCAGCAGGACGAAGAACAGGCAGGCTGCTGTCAGGAGGAACATGGACAGGTAGTGAGCGCTGAAGCCGCCGGTAGCGGACACCTCCTCCCGTTTAAACTGCTGCAGGAGCTCGTCCTCGGGGACCGCGGTATGCTGCTTGGGCTTGAGGGCTGAGGCATGGCTGTAGGAGTGGTTGGAACCGGTGTGGTTCGAGTGGTTCGCTCGGTAGGTCGTTGTGTAGGAGGGAAAACGCGGTCTGAGCCCGATACTGATCCGACTGCTGCTGCAGGGGGACTCGCCGTCTCCGTTGTCGAGGTGGTTCTTATTAAAACCACCGCCGCCGGTGCTGCTATCATCCCCGGCAATCCCGGAGAGTTTCTGGTAACTGCGGCTCACGTAGCTTCCGCTGAACTCCCTCGGTTTCTTCTCATCTCGTTCCCCGAGCATATCTAGACTGAAGTCGGGGGTATCATGCGCCGTCTTCTGCGCGTTCCAGACGCTCCGGTACGGCGAAGAAGAGGAGGCGGCTGGACTGTGTCTGGAAGTCAGACGGCGTTCGTGGGGACGCTCTCGTTCACCCTCCTCTTCCTCCTCCTCGTCTGAATCAGAGTAATCCCTGGCTAACTTACTACTGTTAGACTCATAAAACGCCTTATTCCCGTTCAAAGCCCGACTGTCTCTTTCCGTTTCCTCCAAATCGTTGGATTTGCCTCGGTCTGCCCACCACGGAGACGCAGAAATGCTTTTCCTGTCCACGGATAATCCGAGGGAGGCGGCGGGTGTTCCCACAGGCCTGACGGTGGGTGTCTGCAGCGCGGATCCTCGGTCTCTCCTGCTGCCGCCGTGATTCGGGCCTCCTTTCTTCTGCGGCGCCTCCGCGTCCGACTCGTCCGAGCTGAAGCCCAGCACGAACTTTCCGGGTCTGCGCTTTTCGCTCCGGCTGGCGCTCAGACGCGTGACGTCACCGTCCGGTGGCCTGGCGCTAAGTCCCGGAGCTCGCGCCGCGGCGCTGCTGTTGCTAGCGCCGCTACTGCCGTTGCTGTTGATACTCCCGCTGCTGCTGCGTCCTTTTACGCTCCGGGAGCCCCGCGGCTGTGGCTGCTCCTCCCGCAGCTTTTTCAGTTTCTTCAAGTACACAGGCCGCGTGCTCTCCGTCACCGGGCCCGGGGTGAAGCCGAGCCGTTTTAATTCAGACACAAGCTCCTCATCCGTTAACTGTGCAGACGCCATCTTGCACGAAAAAACGCACACAGCGAGACACGGCGGAAGTGACGTAGAAGTAAGCGGACAGACGGCCAACTTGAAAGGAGCGAAACGGGAAACTTTTTTCATTTAATTATTAAATGAACAACATTATACATAACCATGAATGACAATCAAGAAAAAGAGTGGAAAACTCGTTAGAAGTAGGCATAGATAAAAGTCAAAATAAAGTAACAGTTAAATACTAAGACTATTATTTTTTTTGTCCATTTATGAAGGAGTTCCGACGTGATATATGAAACATAACTTTTATCAATATTATCATCATCATTGTCATCTTCATCCATTTTATATTTTATTAATTGAGTTATTTATTAAAACAATTTATGCAATAAACAGTATTATTATTATTATTTATTTTTGTTGTTGTTTTGAATAACTGAAATCCAAATTTAAATAAACAGCAAAAAAAAATGTATCAATCAAAAAAAATTAAATCAATCAAAGGTAGATATTCTAACACCTGCTTAACATTTAAGTTTATATGAATTATATGAATGAAAATTAATAATGAATTAACATGAATAAAAATCTACAAATACACCCATCCATGGAATTTGAGTGCAGGTGTCTACATAAATAAAAGCAGGTGTAGAAATATTAAAACACAAATAAAGCTGTTGAGAAAAATATGCCTGTTTGAGTTAGGAAGGAAAACATTTTATTATGTGCTGTGCCACACAAAGATCAATCAGCATGTAACAACTATTTTAATTGTGACTCAGGGGCGCTCTGTATTAAACCACACCACCCTGTGGCGAAATCTGTGAATTGCAGCTCCTGCTGTGTACAAGTAGCTCGCGGAACAGTCCGCGCGAATCATTCTGTCAATTGAAGACTCGCTCGAGACACATTTAGTGCACGGGATTGGAGCGAGAGGAGAGAGCCAGCAAACCGGCCAATTCACTTCAGATAAACCAAGCGATGGCTTTCAGGACGCCTGCTGTTCAACTGCACCTTAAAACGTGCTTTCTTCTGCTTTTAGGGGGTCTGATGGAAGCTGCCCAAGAGCAAGGAAGCATGTACATGTGGATTGATGCCAATCAAGCAAGAATATTAATTGGTAATAGTGTTTAGCGCTTTAATGATATTAGAGCCCAAGTGTGAACCAAGCCAGTGCATAATGACTTTAGCACAGGGTTTTTCAAGCGAGATGCTTGTGAATGCTCAATGTTTTATCCAACAGGTTTTGAAGAGGATATTTTAATAGTCTCCGAGGGCAAAATGGCCCCATTCACACACGACTTCAGGAAAGCACAGCAGCGAATGCCAGCAATACCTGTCAATATCCACCACGTGAACTTCACCTGGCAAGCCACTGCTCAGGTACTGAACAACTTTTATATTCTTCAGCTGGAATGATCTTAACCGGAGACACACTACACATTTTATTTATTCTTAATGCAGTCTTATTCAAATAAGACTAGGTTCTTATCGAATTATCGAAGCTAGTTTTCCCTTATAATGTTATGGATTTTACTTATTGACTTTTATGAGTAGCATAGCATGTTTTACAATAGCCTACATGAAACAATGTTAAA
>JAUMHR010000068.1:1160786-1172934 GCA_032361145.1 Enteromius fasciolatus
ACTTGTAAATTAATTAACTAAACATAATAATCACTTATTAATCATTTGTGAATGTTTTGTAGATGTACATTTCATCATTAACTAATCTCTTATGAATGACTTATAACCATCCGCTATTCTAAAGTGTTACCAATCCGGCATAGAAATCACAATTATGGTAATGATACATTTAGTGGGAAATATAATAATAGTAGTTATAAGTAAGTAGTAGTAATAATAATCATAATAATAATGAGTTTTCTAAATTAAAGTTGAAAAAATATAGTTTCTTCTCTGAATTATTTTTGTTTTATTTATTTCTTCTTTTGTTGAAAAAACTTTTTTTAGTTCTTTTTTAGTAATTTCTCAAAAAAAAATTAAAGTATGTATGAACAAAAAAAAAACCCAAACAAACGAATGAATAAAAAAATAAATAAATAAATAAAGAGTCTGAAATTGCATAAATCAGTTTGGTGTTGTTTTGTTCATATTTTTTCAGAAGAAAATGATTTTTGGTGTTCTTTAAATATTTTATTATATATTATTATATTTTTTATATTATAATTATCATAAAAAATACGTTTTGTTTTAAATCTTGGTTTTAAGTGTGATCTTAGTGGATTTTTTTCATAAAATCTTTGTCTTTATTTCTCTGTAAAATGCCTGTCATTATCTTTGTTGATAATGACAATACATGAAACAAACCAAGAAACAAATAAAGAATAGAAAATTGAAATATCTGTAAGGTTTCGGCTGTTTCCCTATGTAGATATTTTAAGCTTTTGTTTCATTCTTGTGAAGACATTTGGTCCCCGCAATGTAGGCAAAAGCTGACCCACGTAACATAGCTGTGAGTTTGTCTGTGTGTCAGCCAGTTCTGCCTCCAAGAACGGTGAGTCAGGCATTCAGCACACACACAAACCACACCTTACTCTATCTTCTCTCTATCTCTCCACCAGCTGTCTCCTTCAGTCCCCATGCCTCCTCATTTCCTCTCTCCTCACTCCTCTTTTTCTGTTTCCCTTCATCATCCCTCTGTCACTCACACATAGGAGCGAGTGGGTGTTGGAGCATTTTGTAAAAAACCACCGGCAGATGCCCTGCTGGGTAACGTTGGGCAAAAGCTTCTGAGGTCTCTGCCTCCCTATCTCTCTCTCTCACACACACACACACAGATCCCCAGAGCCATAAAAAAGCTTCATGTCCATCTCTTTTCTGCTGTTCCAGAGTTTAGTGGCTCGCATGAAATTGTACCTGCCAACAGAAGCCTGCACTGCGAAAACTCAATCTCTTCATCAATATTTTGAGTTGTCTATCCTAGAAATATATGGTAATAAACTTGATGTAGAAACATTTTCAATTATAAAGTGCTAGAAAAGTTCACACATAATTACAAAGAAACATTAGTAAAACATGTGTGTTCTGTGAAAAAAGGTCTTATATGATATGCTTCTCAAGTAAATGTTTTAAGATTTATATATATATATATATATATATATATATATATAATTTGCTTTTTCTTGTTCTTCATGCATAAATATAGGAACATGACAAATTTTCAATGTCAAGTAATTTTCCTGTCAACACTAAAAGTGCAATACTGTGTGAAGCCACAAAATCACAGTCCTCCAGTACATATTTAATGTTTAATACAACGCTATGAGGGGTGGGTAGAGCTTGTTGGTGCAGCATGACAAAACACAAACAAGACGTCCTGTCGAGTGTCACTTGTCATGATTGATTAAGACACAAACTGAAACGACATGTAAGAGATGTGATCTATAGCTTCACGCACTCATGTCAGATTGGGTTAAAAAACAGGTGACATCTATCTTCAGACATACATGTATTTTAACTGAAATGTCACTTGTTTTCATTGTGTGGGGTTTCATGAATAAATGCAGTATTGATGACAGAATATGGTACATACTGTATATGAGGATAAGCTGCATTGGATACGGTAATGCTTGAAGGTTGACCAATGAATTTTGCTGACTGATTTTTTGTCTTTTTTTTTATTTTATTGTCTTATTTTTCTGTCATTTTTTGTCTGTATTTTTGTTCATTTAGTTCATTAGCGATATAAAACAACCAACAAATAAAAAAGTAAAGAAAATATTTAATAATGTGAAGCTCATTGTCATTACAATGAAAAATAATAATACATTATTACAAGCAATTATTTATTTCATATTACAACTAAACATGTCATATTATTAATAAGCATATTTATTATTCATATTAATTATTATTATAATTCAATTAATTATTATAATTAGCATACATTTTAATTAAGATTTAATTTAATTTAATTTGAGGTTTAAATTGTTTCCAAAAAAGCACAGATTTTTGTTACATCCATCACTATTATATGACATTATTTTACGTTTATATTTTTGAAGTAAAATTAACTTACATTAAATTATATTAATATTACAATAACACAAAAATTTGATATAATAATATTGAACTTTTACTATAATTCAAGTGAATAATTTTACCATAGTTCACTCATTTATAAAAACGAACTATATATTTCATTTTTAAATAATTTATTGTTTGTTGTTATCGGGAATAAGTAACACTTTCAACTACTGAACATTTTGATAATTATATGTATTCTAATTATAATAAAATAAATATATTTAATTAATTTATATTCTCTACTGTAGCACAGAACCGTATTCTTCTGTTATGCAAAGAGCGAAAATACGGTATAAAGACTAAGCTTAGCATCACTTAAGTAACTAAGTTTAGCAATAGCATCACTTTGTATAAGCCTTAGACACTACTCATCAAATTTATAGCAAACAGTGTCTTGAAATATCAGAGAGACATCTTTGACCATGTTCACATTCTTGGAAATCATCTGAGAGAAGTTACCTCACTCGTCTGGAAAATATCAAAAATAAATTACCTCATGCCTTCTGCAGCTCCTGCAGCACTATATTTCTACCAACTCACTCCATCACTATAAAATGATAAAAACACTTGAGGGGCAGCATCACAGTGTGAGAATATGTTGTACACTTTTCTCCACTCCCAATTTCTTGCCCTGGCATCTGCTGAAAGGTTACAGAAAATGTCCTTCCGCTGGCCTAATTGCGTCTTACCTGTCTCACATCTCTTTCCAGTGAAGCCCTGCTGGCAGACACAGGTATCTGGAGAGACGCAGGAGCCTCCGTTGAGACACTGGCCCTCACACAGCGCTGCACATCAAAGACACAGGGGTCAATACACATTTCGGCAGTATTACACCACAGCAATAAAAACTGCTCTCTGCAAACCTGGAGGCTGAGGGTTTGTGCAATTCACTTGAATTCACTTATTTGAGAAATAAAATTTACATTTTAATTTATTGACATTAATTCCCAAAAACATGCATTTAGAAATTATTTTTTTTAATATACTAATTAGAAAACCTAAAATGCTATTTGATTCATTTTTATCTTTGTTTTGTTTCTTTTATTATTTCTTTATTTTATTTTAGCTGTTTTCCTGAATATCTATTAACATATATTTGTCAATACTTATTTTTACAGAAAAAATATAATAAATTACTGTAGTTTTGTGTCTGTAGTGTAGAGTTCAGATGTTTGCGCTTACCTCTGCAGATGGTTCCATTACCAACGTACCCAGGTTTACAGGAGCAACTGTGTCCACCAACCGTATTGAAGCAGAGAGCATTTTCGTCACACGTATTCAGTCCATGCACACACTCATCGTGCTCTGGAAACACAAGAGCAGTGTGCATCAGAGAGTGTTTGCACACTTTCCTAAAACTTTTTGCACATTCGGCACTTTCCCTCTTCCTTGCTGCTGTTTCTCTCAGAGGGAATGCAATTCCATCTCAAAGATGAAAAAAGGCAGGAGGAAAGAGAAGAAAGGAGTAGGAGTCAGATGCGCATGAGCACAGTGCTTAGGGAATAACTGACACTACTGTACAAAAATAATATGCCACAGTCTTTGTTGAAGGTTGTCTGCACTTTTGAGATGCTGTCAAAGAGTTTTTTGCACTTAGACATTTTCTGTGTGGGAAGCAAAGTCTCAAAAAACTGTAAAAGGGATATAGTTTATGACGTTCAGATAAATAAATAATGCATAATAAACATATAAATAAATTCAGGATTCTTGATTAAATAACCGTAACTTTTTTGAAGTACCGTTACAAAAAATATTAAGCACAACTTTTTAAACATTGATATTTTTTATTATTATTTTGAGCACCACATAATCATATTAGAATCCATATATTGTCACCAAGCCCCGAATCATGGTCAAGAGAACCGTTGTCAGGTCCAGTGTCTGAATTTCGTCCAGCAGTGCCGAGTTACCTGCAGATTCCAACCCGCAGTTGTCGGGTCCCAGCCCCGAATCACGGTCAGGAGAACCATTGTCAGGTCCGGTGTCGAATCACTGTCAGGAGTGCTGATCGAAATCTCTGCGCTTTCCAATCCGCAGTTGTCGAGTATCAGCCCCGAATCACGATCAGAAGAAACGTTGTCAGGTCCAGTGTCTGAGTCACAGCCAGGAAAACCTTTGTTTGGTCCAAGCCTCGAATCATGGCCAGGAGTGCTGTTGTCAAGTCCCATTTCCGAGTCACGGCCAGGAGAGCCGTTGTCGGGTCCAAACCCCGAATCACGTCCGGGAGAGCAGTTGCCCGGTCCAGTCCCCAAATCACGGCTAGGAGAGCTGTGGTCTGGTTCAGTCCCCGAATCATGTCCAGGAGAGCCGTGGTCTGGTCTAGTTCCCAAATTTCGGCCAGGAGTGCCGATCCAGTTACCTGCAGATTCCAGTCAGCAGTTGTCGGGTCCCAGCCCTGAATCACGGTCAGGAGAACCGTTGTCAGGTCCAGTGTCCGAGTCACAGCCAGGATAACCTTTGTTGGGTCCAAGCCTCGAATCATGGCCAGGAGTGCCATTGTCATGTCCCGTTTCCGAGTCACGGCCAGGAGAGCCATTGTCGGGTCCAAACCCCGAATCACGGCCAGGAGAGCCGTTGCCCGGTCCAGTCCCCAAATCACGGCTAGGAGAGCTGTGGTCTGGTCTAGTTCCCGAATCACGGCCAGGAGAACAGTGTTCCGGTCCAGTTCCTGATTCCAGGCCAGTCATATGCCCCTGGTAGGCGTCACTGTCACCTGCTCCGCCCGACTCTGCCTCCTATGCTGTTGCCCGGTCCAGTCCCCAAATCACGGCTAGGAGAGCTGTGGTCTGGTTCAGTCCCCGAATCATGTCCAGGAGAACCGTTGTCAGGTCCAGTGTCTGAGTCACGGCCAGGATAACCTTTGTTGGGTCCAAGCCTCGAATCATGGCCAGGAGTGCCATTGTCATGTCTCGTTTCCGAGTCACGGCCAGGAGAGCCATTGTCGGGTCCAAACCCCGAATCACGGCCAGGAGAGCCGTTGCCCGGTCCAGTCCCCAAATCACGGCTAGGAGAGCTGTGGTCTGGTCTAGTTCCCGAATCACAGCCAGGAGAACAGTGTTCCGGTCCAGTTGACCCTGAATAAAGAAACTTTCAAATGGATCCGCATGTTCCTGTCTCCATGATTACACAGGAGTTAAGGAGAACCGGACAGACACTCACAGAGAATAGTGAAGTTACTGTGAAAATGTTGGTGAAACTTCATTGAGCCTCATAAATATTTCATGTCGACCAATCAAAAGAGAAAGATCTTTCTAAAACAGAAAAAAAAAAACTAGCCATATATGTGCTATTGTGGATGCAGAATGAATGTTGATACCATATCGGTTATCGGCCGATATTACAGATTTTTTAAATGGGTTTTATGATGCAGTTTTAAATTTTCCTTTCTCTTTGGAGTGTTACAAGCTATTAGTGCATAGATAAGATCCCCGAAGTTGCAAAGATTAGTTTAAAAACCAAAGATATGACTTCGACATTCCTGAAGGGTTTCCAGTTAAGTGTACCATATGCATCAGGCGTTTAGCCAACGCTCTGTGGGCGTGACGTCTGAGGTTGAGACTACAACTTCCCTAACTCACATAATATACATATATATACACCAATGACTGTAATGCAATTTTTAGCTAATCTAAGACTGAATATTAATTTTCATGCACATTTGAAACGATTGATTTAGTTTAGTTTTGTTTTTTAACTCATGAGAATATCCAAAAGAAAAAAAGGATGAAATTAAAGCCAATGAACAATTTGGTCCAATATCAGCTCCATTGGCTCCCTTGACTCAAGCTCTGTTTACCTCAATCAGTGATATTACAGTCATGCCAAGCAGCACAGTGGACGTGTTTGTATGGTCTGATTTCTCATCTGCGTTGACTCATCTGCCCATGACAGCTAAAGCGACACCAATTATCCTGCTAATTACTCATATTAACAAAGCTTTTCTCTCCTAGCCTCACACATATTCATTTACCTTCTATCTTCCAGATGGGTAGATCTATCAGTTTCCATCAGGTGAAAAATGTTTTATTACTCACATAAGCAATGCAAGCAACAACAGACTCATATTGAGCTTCTATACAGAAGAGAATGGTTTTCCTTCTTTACTGATTTATCTCTTCAAATCCCAGTGTTTACACCTGTCTGGTGTATTTTTCTTAAACGCATCACTTTCCATCTCCTCAAAGCCATCCTCCAGTGAAGCGAAACTGCTTAATCAACTTTAGTCATAAATCTTACAACACACATCCTTAAATCACTCCCATTAAAATGTCATTAAATCATCTCATTAAAACGCACTTTAACTGATGAATGATACTGATTGGCTGTGTGTTTTTATGCTGCGGTTCCTCATCTATGAACACCTCAGGATGCATTTGCAGCTGAATTAAGGAACCTTCACCAGAGCAATGCAGATCACATATTCAGTCTGAATGCTTAACAGGGTGCCAAAAATCATATGCTACTTACAGACAGAAATTCTTGTGTGTATGTTACAAAATTGCATTTGGAATAGATGATTATTTATGATTGTGCATATAAAATTTTAATAATTTATAAATCCCAGTGTCTTTTGAAGCATGTATTACTTATTCGTTCTATGGAAAACAAACTAAGATGTTTAGAAGAATGTCCAAGCTGCTCTTTTTCACAATGTAAGTGAATGGTGACCATGGTTGCGGAAAATGTTTAAAATGTCAGTTTCTCACCCAAACATAATATATGGTTTTAGAAAACTTCGAAAATAGTGAATGATGCACCACTTGAAGAACAGCATGAACAATCATCCAACCTGGGGTGCGTTTCCCAAACAACGATGTAACTTGCTGATTAACCATCATAGTATGATGCATTGTTTTGGAAATTACCTAGATAGTCACGACTGTTTGACGAACACAGTCGCATCTCCGTCATTTGAACCACACTAGTTCAACAACATAGGGCCATTGTTAATGACGTCACACGCATGCGGTGGAGAAATAACTTATATGTAACTGATTAGAGATTTCCAAGATGCTGCTGTATTGAACATGACACATATTGACTCATTTACTATTTTTTTGTTCGCTGTCATTATGCTTTATTTGATCATTGAATAATTGCAGGTTCTCTCTTACATCATACTCCAGGTTTACCTTAGCCATTTATGCACATGCGCACTTTTCAAAAAATAGCATTTACAACAGACGTCCAAAAATACATAATTAAAACGCATTTAACATTTAGAATAGAAGATAAAGACAGTAATGCATGTTTCTTGTGTTCAAGAGCATATTTATTAAAGTCTATATATCTTAGTAACAAGAAACTATGCTTCTTACCAAAGGACCAAACCACGTACGTTTGTAACATTGATTGCGAATGTTCGGTTAAACTATGCTTTCAGGAAACACTGAATCTTTGAACTGTGCTGGTAACGACCTTAGCAGGCTAACCATGCTTTTGGGAAACGCACCCCTGGTCATTCAAATACATATTTGTGGTGTACATATCAGGGAACTATTGCTAGAAGCTAAAGCTATTGTTTTGGAAATATGCCCTTCACCAAATCCAACCCTAAACCTACCCACCAGTGTTAAAAAAAAATGGCAAAACTGACATAAAAAAAGAATTTGTTGATGCAACCATGTCATTGCAACTACCTTTTATGCATATTTGAACTGTTTTGTTGAACCATACTTATATGGGATTCGAAGCGGGGCTTCTCGCCTCATAAGTACGTCTATGAAAACCCATAGATATGGTATGTGTGGTGCTAACATTCAAAAGCATCAGTTTTCAAATCTTCCAACATATTAATACCGTTTTGAAGTCATACCATGATATTTGTCAAGTAATTGTGCAAAAATTACGCTTTATTAATCAAAACTCTGTAAATTTGAGTGAAAAGGAGTCAACAGGAGCCACAAGACCAACACCTTCTATGGAGCAGTGTTTGAGTAAATTATGACAATTTTCATTTTGAAATGAACTATTCCTTGAAAAATAGAAGCCTAATGAAGTGAAATCTCTCTGATCTTTAAAGAAACATCTAAATGGACAGCTCTGTCCAGAAAGCACATAAATGAACTGATTGGAAACTAACGTCATTTTAGGCTCAACATCTGCTGACTGCTCAAGGGGAACTAATGAAGTATTCTGTGAGAGACACAGGAAGAAAGGAAAACTAGAAACCCCAAAATGTCCGTTATTAATGCCATATTTTTTTTCTATATTCCTTGTTTGACAGCAAACGCTAACTAATGACTAGCACTGTTCATGTAACTGACAAAACCTCTTATGCCACGTTTGTTTATTGCTAAATAAAGGATGTAATTAATAAATATCAGTGAGCCGATCATGAAGGCAAGACAGAGCTTTAATGAATAGATATGGAAACAGTGGAGCGCAATTAAAATAATTACAGTAAGTTCAATAACTTCTGATGTTTTAAATTAAAATGAGATAGGCTGATTAAAAGTGCTCTCGTTTTAAATCAGGTAACGTCTATTGCAGCTTCATATGAAATGAATTTCAGTTTCGAATGATGTGACTGCAGACCGCAGATTATCTCATAATAATCCCACAGGCAAAATACGCAATATTTTTCTCTGTGTGACTGCACACATGAATAATTGAAAATAATAATTTTTTACCATCTGAAAGCCAGCCTCAGTAATTACAGAAGCAGATACACAGCTTTGAGCCAATCAACAACAGATGCAAAGAACTTTCAACCAATCATCAATGGGGAACGGATCCAGAGGGAAGCATGAGAGATTAAACACATAGAATTAAACTGATAAATGCTCCAAGTAATAGTTTGATTAAATTGATGTAAAAGCAGCAGGGTGTGCGTTTGAAGGAAAGAAAATATCTTACACGTACATTAAAAAAAAAGACACATGCTTAGAAGGTTGATTTTAATCATTCTAAACAAAGTCTGATTCTAACCCATTTCTGGCATTCTAGAATAGAATTTCAGCCATTTATGTATCAGTTTCTAAAATAACCCTCTAGATATGCAAATGTAACCATAGAATAATTGACTCCATACCTAAGGTACATAAGGTTAGGGCTCAATATAAAGTGTTTTTTTCATTAACCACTGAGCATAACAACATTACAAGTTTTTGCTTTCATACATCAGTCCAGCACTTTTTCAAGTAGTCTGCAGCGTTGCAGACTACTTGAAAAATAATGACAATAAATAATAACAGTGCAGCTGGCCTTGAACACACGTGGCTTTCTAAGATGATCAGCAGGAAAAAAAAAACCTTGAATAGTTTCCAAAATAAAAGCTGAATCGTTGTTGCCCATGATTGCACCTTGCAGCACAGGTGCAGTTTTTTTGTACTTTCGTGTATTTATTGAGACAGAAACCTTCCTGGCCTCTTGGTTGGTAATTAATTCACTTTTAAAGTAGGTCACAGAAGGACTAAGACTCATTTATCGTGTAGCTGTTCCCTTGCATCGAGTTTTGCTTCCTTATCCTGCACTCCTGAAGAGATTTAATTGCTTTTTTAAGTTAAAGATCAGGGGCACGTACCATCTGTACTTTCCGTCAGTAAACACTTTCACATATGTTGTCTTTTTTTTCCCCCAATTCGCTTTCTCAAATTGCAGTCTCTCCCTCTGTTTAATTATTGCTAATCCACTAAAGCATGTACTATTAGTGGGGGGAAAAACAAATATATACCATTTAATTTTCTTAAATATTACAACACAAATGAAATATTAATTAAATGAACTTCCATTTTATTGAACATATAATAAAAATAGCAGAAAAATATAACTTCACACTACAGAAAAAACAAAGGCTCTTAGGTTTACTTTTATGTTTCAGATAAAAGAATGTAATTGCAATAATATTTTACAATATTACTGTTTTTTTATATGAGCTATTACATGTATTATACAGTATTAAATATAATAGCTGCATCCATAATTAAATATGAATTAACATCAAATAATTTAATTGACTTTTAAGATTATTTATGATCTATAATCTACTTATTAACAAATATGCCAAAAAAAGTGGGGGAAAAAAACTTTGAAAAATCAGATAATAGGAAATATGCCAAATTAGATACATTTTTGGGGTCTTTAAACATATTTGAATGGCCTAGAGCTACTATACGTATGAGCTAATTATAAACACTCCAAATACATTAAACCACGTTGCTCATATGAGAGATTGGGGTTTGAATCCAGCCTGCTTCAGGCCCTATTCCCCCTTTCCCCACCCTAATAATTCCCTGGCAAAAAAGCAGATTTTAATGACTTCTTTACTCACCAGTGCAGGAGTAATCATCGATCCGGACATAGCCGGTGTTGCAGACACACATGAAGGAGCCGGGTGTGTTCATACACATCGTGTTCTCCCTGCAGTAGTGTTTCCCCTCCGCACACTCATCGATATCTGCAAGCACAGCAGAACACAAGACACTCTGTACTATGACCCGAACCAACACGGTTTTCAAAACATTTGGAAAGAAGCAGTGCCAAAAACCACCATTCACACTGCAGCTGTGATCAATTAGCAGCATTTGTCAAGGGTGCTGGCAGATTCAGTTATTACATCATAAGAGCTCTGTTGTACAAAGAACATTACTGTTCACACTGCTGCAGGAAACTGTTAAAACTGTAAAACAGCAGGAACACCAACACCATGTTCAAATGTTCAGATGAATATTTAAAGAGAAGCATTATGACTATTTAATCATACATTTGTCACCACAAAACTCATATGGCCTGTCTTCAAGAAAAAAAAAAATAAAGAGAAAGAGGTTTGAATATCTTTTAAAAATAATGCATAGTACATGTGACTCAATTCAGTCTGCATTAAAAAAAACACAGAACTTCTAGACCTTTCACTTTCCGTCCCTTTCCTCCACCCCCTTCACTTTCTCAGCCTCCAGCTTTTTCTCTTAAAACTTTTCATAGATACACACTTGTCCTTCGGTCCACCCACACTCTCCTCCTCAAGAACACTTTATATAATCTTCCTCACATTTCTTTTCTCTGTTAAATCTACACAGCACAAACTCATGTTCTTAATCAGCATTTTGTCTTCTAACAAAAAAAAAAACACGTTACAGTATGTGAAGTCTAAACTAGCATTTAGAGTGTTGTTTCACTGCGTGATTCAGTCTATTCAAATCATATAATTTAAGATATGGGGACAGAAAACTGTATATATTTATATAATTTCATATAGTTAATCAGTATCAATAGCGAAGAGTGCCCTTCTTTCTCCAAAAATGATCATGATTACAAACGTAATTCTATTTTTATTTTTTAAACCCCTTCAAAAAACTGTGTGACTCAAAAAAATGGTCAAATCAATTGAAACGTATTGACAAAGATTATTGTTTATCAGTGTAAACTGACCTCCACACAGAATATCAGAGTCAGCTTTCTATGGTAGTCCTCGAGGTATCAGCACAATAATAACACACTAAATATCTAAATCTGTCTATTTACCCTTATCGATAAAATCGAAGAAATATTATGTTTTGTCAATATTGCACACCTCATTAAATTTGATAAAATTTAATATACTATCTGAAAATAGCTCTTATTAACTTATGAAGAGGCATGGCAACAATTTTTTGAGAAGTAATAACTATAATAACTGCTTTTGCCCACCACTTGCTAGCAATGTTTTCTTTTTAAGATGGTGTAAACATCCAGAGCAGTTTGCTTGGTTCAAAAGTAAATAGTGGAGAGAATTTCTGCAAAGTCTTATCTGTCCCAATATGTCTTC
>JAUMHR010000068.1:1173034-1189121 GCA_032361145.1 Enteromius fasciolatus
CCAGAGCAGTTTGCTTGGTTCAAAAGTAAATAGTGGAGAGAATTTCTGCAAAGTCTTATCTGTCCCAATATGTCTTCTGTGGAGGATTCAGCGCTTAAAATAAGGAGAAAAAAAACGTACTCATCACTTCTGTAATTGAAAATGTAAAGCCTTTTTTAGCAGCTTTTGTTCTGGAAGATATGAATTCCAAATTAATAATTTAGAGTTTATTTCCGAGCCGCAACGGCACTGGTATAATTCATAACCCTGAGGCTGCTACAATCTATCGACCAAGCAAACATACACGTGCAGAATTTTTCCCAAGCTAACAAGGCGTTCACTAACACAACTTTCACACAGACCCCACTGTCAGTTATTTAAAGCTGGTGTGTGAACCTTATATTATCCCAGCTTGATGTGCAGAGACAACTACAAGTGAACTAAAATGAATTGGTTAATTGCTGCAAGAAGCAAAAACACAAATAAACAAAGAGTATTTGCCCTGTTTCTGTGGCTCTTTCCTAAATGGGATCAAAAAAGGGAAAATAAACATAATTCCAAATGCTAAAGGAGTCCAACAGTGCTTGATAAAGAGTGCTATTATGACCCAGCAGGTCCTCTCAGATGTGTCTCAGATTTGATCAAGTCATACTGAGACTTAGAGCCACATTACTTTAACTGTGTTGCATAAATTCTTTCAGACAGAAGCTTTCTGGACATTTCAGGTGACTACTGTAAATGTTCTTCTGTCACTTCCCCCAAAGCTGTCTATTGATTGTCTATGCCGGAGGCGTCCTACTGTGACTCACGGTGATAAAAGTGAGACTCACATTAAGACAAAGCAAGGTGTCCACCTCCACATCCCTTTAAAGCGCAGTCATCCCAATTGATTGCTGAGCTTAAGGTTTTCAATTAAGATGCTTTCAGATAACTGCCTTGAAATGTTACAGGGGAGTCAAAACTGTTAATACATTTTACTGCAGGGTAAAATAGGTTTTTGTCCCCATTGCACGGGCAAAGACAGTTGAAAAAAACTTTCAATGCATTTTCTTGTCCACTCCACAAAAGGAAGGAAGGTTTGGAACGACATGAGGGCGAGTAAATGACAACATCATTTTAATTTGTGGGAATTCATTTAAAGAAATAGTTCATCCAAAAATTTATACCAAGGTGCATTTAAGATGTAAATGAGTTTTTGATCAATTTACCATTCACATTCACATCACTTGTTCAGCAATGGATTCTCTTTAGTGAATGGGTGCCGTCAAAGTAAGAGCTTAAAGAGCTAATTATAATGCAGTTTTTAAGTAAAAATCTGCATGCTGCAAGAAACAAATCCATTTTAAGGTGTCAACTAATATAAGGAAACTTTAATCAGTCACTTTTGACCATAGTATAAGTCTATTATCCATAATAATGTTTTCTCTAGTAGAAAAGTCCATCCCCTGTTGTCCTCTTATATCAAAATCCACTGATATGTGTTTTATCCAAAGTGATGATTTGAAGGTTAAAAAAAAAAACAATATTACTTTACAAAAATTAATTGATGGACTGGAATCTTGAGGATTATTTATAGATTATAATGAGCTGTTTATTCTGACGGTACCCATTCACTGCAGAACATCCATTGGTGAGCAAGTGATGCTAAATTGCATCTTGGATTGCCTGAAAGTAAGTACTTTTTTGGCAATTTTTCATCTTTAGCTGATCTATTCATTTAATAGAACATTAAAGAAAACCACAGAAGTACATTTGCAGGCAACAATAAGGTAAAACTATAAATAGTCATTGGACTTATGTGTGAAAAGAGATATCTGTTCTCGCCATGTATGTTTAGACAAAGGTACGGCCTATTAAAAGCCAGCAAACCACAGGAACCCTCCTTCACATCTGTACACACACTCGCACAGCATGAACTCTAGGGTTTACAATGCATTAATTACAGCTGTAAGGATAATAGCGGTCCTGAAATATTCATTCAGCGAGACACTAAGTAATCACCAGTCAACAGCTTTCGTCGGCACCTCCTCCATCTGTGATTGCGGGCAATTTAGTGATTTGTGAAAGCCCAGTTATTTGCTTATACAAAACAGAAATTTCTAGCGTGCAAATCTGTGGGGGGTCAAACAACAGGTGCTATGGAGGGTTTGATGGATTTAGAGTTTCATTTGTTTGTATAGTGTTTAGAAACATACATTCATCAATGATTGGAATGTTTGCCAGCGGGAGTTTTAATACCTTGGCAGTAGGCGCTGTCGTCCCTGAGTGCATGGTATCCTTCTTTACAGCTGCAGAAAGCTCCTGCTTCTAGATTAATGCAGTCCGAATTCTCCACACAATTGCGGCTGTGACCCTCAGCACAGAAATCATGCCCTGGGAGTGAGACAGGTAGAGCATTAGTGCTATGCAATGCATAAATCTGACATTTATAATATATGCATTATATTCAAGCAATTTTCCCAATGTGGACAAATTTCAAGCTTGCACTAACGATTGAAAGATACTTCATTTTAAATTAGGAGTATTTCTTGTTCACCTACGCCTGGTTAGTCGATGTGAAATACTCGTGGGATACTGCATATCCTGCGGTGTGGCAGGCAATACAACATCTAAAATCATTTTAAATAGCATTTTACTAATTATTTTATAATTGTTAATAAATGAGTTCTTAATGAGCTTTTAATTTGCCTTTTTTGATTTCTTTTCCAACACATCTTCCTTAAACAAGCTCAGTTTACTTCAGAAGCAACTTAGAATAAGGTTTTAAAGGAACAGGCCACTTTATTTTAGACTCATTTTCCAACTCACCTAGAGTTAATCATTTGAGGTTTTCCATTTTTGAAAAATTTCCATCTGCAAAAATGTCAACAATTCTGTGTTTTTCTGTCAATATGGGGTGCATTGTGTACATTAATAAGGGAAAAATTAAGGGATTTTAGCAAATGGCTGCAATATAACAAAGATAAAACATTTAGGGGGTCTGAATACTTTCCGTACCCACTGTATATATATATATATATATATATATAAATATATAGTACTTGTTTCTACTTAAAACAAGTGCAAATCATTAATTATGCAGTATTTATTGTCCATAACTGATCTGATTTTTATTTTTTGAATAATAATATTTTTATTTTTAGATTTAATCTTTCTTAAGAAAAGTATAAATTGGCTGTTTTTAGTTTAAAAACGTCACACCACAGGATCATTCAAAAATAAAGAAGGCAAAAAGGGTTGATAAAATGTTCCCAAGGAACAAAGATTTATGTTTTAACTTATTTATACATATATATAAAAAAAAATAAAAAAAATACAACAATTAAATTACAACACAATTAAAAAACACAACAAATCCAAAACAAAAAGTCAAACCAAGCAAAGCAGAACAGACAAAAAAACAACAACTAAAAAATAAATAAAAAAAGTGTTTTGGCTTAATCTGTGAACTATGGGGTTAGTATCTACTGTATGTTAAACTGGGTGTTATATATGTGCAGTTACATGTGTAAAAGCAGAAAAAAATAGATGAGTGCTGTCATTCACAGTCATGGCTTGGTGTTGAGCACAAATCTAGTTTGTGTGCACAGTGGTCAAAGGTGGCTGCCCTTAATATGACTCCAATCAGCAGAGTGCAGAGGCTGTGTGTTATTTCAGTGTGTGTCTGAGTATGTCACACCTCTGCACACTTTACAGCAGCGGTCTGTGAGCGTGATCTGCTCTGACTCCGGGCAGTTTAGCTCTGGACAAGAAGTGATCTCAACCCTACGCATACTTTGATCCTGCAAACACAAAAACAAGTGTTTATACAATTTATCCTCCAAACAAAACAAATCCAATTTAGGATGCTACATTCTGGTTTTAAGACATGGTAGCTGTTTTAACCCTAAGCGGGTCTAAGCTGGTTCAAACAACAAACAAACTTCTAAGATGTTCTACATGGTTTTTCGTCATGTTCCGGAACACACAATGTGTCTTGGAATTCACATTTATAGAGGGGCTCAATTCAAATTATGCCTGAAATCCAAACCATAACCATCCCTACAGAAATCAAATAAAAATTTTGCCTGAAATTCTGTATGAATTCATAACCAGGCTGAGTCAGAGTTAATTTTCTTCCTGAACTTAAAATTCACAACCAAGCACAGACAGAATTAGAATTTAAATTATACTTGGAATTTAAATTCATAAACAGGCCAAAACATATTTCAAATTCAAATGCAGCTTGGAATTCAAATTCATAACCAGGCTCAGACAGAATTCAAAATCTGCCTAGAAACCCAATTCATAAACTAGCACAGAATTTAAATTCAAAATTAGCTTGCAATTTAACTGCTGCTTTGAATTCTAAAATTCATAACCAGGCCCAGAGAGAATGTATATTCTGACCAAAATGCAAATTCATAACCAGGTACAGACAGAATTTGTAAAAAAAAAAAAATATTCTTGGAATTCAACTGCTACTACTTTAAATTTAAATTCATAACCAGGCCGAAATTTATAATTCATTATCAGGCACAGATATAATCTGAATTCTAATTTTGCTTGTAATTCAGAATCATAGCCAAGCTAAGACATACTTAAAAATTCTGCCTGGAAATTAACTTACTCATAACCAGGCTCATACAGAATTTGAATTCAGAATTTGCTTGGAATTCAGACGCTACTTAAAATCCAAATTCATAACGAGGCTAAGCGAGAATTCATATTCTTCAGAATTGTAATTGTAATTCTGTTTGTAATTCAGATTCATAGCCAAGATGAGAGATAATAAAAAATTTTGCCTGGAAAATAAATTCATAACCAGGCGCATACAGAATTTGAATTCAAAATGTGCTTGCAATTCAACTTTTGTTTGGAATAAAAATTAATTTTATTCAAGTTCAAATCCTGCTTAGGACTGCAAGTCATAACCAGGTTTACGTACAGTCTCTGCCAACAGAATTCAGATTTCCACAGAATTTCCATCATAAATCATTCAGACTTCCTTCATTCACAGGAAGCCAACTGACACCTCCACCCAACACACTTCAGAAGATTTTCTCCAAAAAAGTCTTCAGACTACTGGCCTAAAGTACTTACCCTGCATTCAAACAGCAGACAGTTTCCCTCAGAATCGTGCACGCTTTTACGATCACCTTCCACATACACTCTTCCTCTGAACAGACACACGGCTAAAGCCAAAAAAACATAAAGACAAAAAGAAGCAAAAATGAGACCCAGACAAGAAATTAAGAGGACTGAGTAAAAACAAAGCACTTTGGAATGTGAACTAGTGAAGCATCGATCGGATAAGCATGTTAGATTAAGCCTACCAGAGCACAGTGTTAAATAAAGCCCTGGTCATCAGTCAAACTGCTATTAGCTTCTGCACATTAGCTCTGCTCACTCAAACACAACATGCTGCACACTGGCCTTGAATTATTAATGATACCAGCAAAAGTGTGTGACTGCGTTGTGTGTGTGTGTGTGTGTGTGTTGACATTCACATTTGTGGCAGCGGTAACCTAGCAACACAGGGATGTGGTCAGTTTGTCATCAAGACCGCGGCACGATTATATGAAATATTTTAGTGGAACGGGAGATAGCGAAAAGAGATGTGGAGATATGAGGGAGCATGCATGAGACAAAGGGAGAGAGAAGAAAAGTTGACAAATACATGCACCTCTATAGACGCATGGCCTCATTTGCGTGTGTGTGTGTGTGTGTGTGTGTATACTCACGCTGGCACTCTTTACAGCAAGCTCCAGGCATGTAGATTGGAGCTGTATCAGGGGGACACTGAGGTGGTGGGCAGAAAATACTCTCGCACTCCACTGTACCATTCTGTATGTGGAAAATACACATCCACCATCATCCTCAATAAAAGAGCTTCACAATTACACGATTCTGCGACATAAACTGACACAGTCAGACAGTGACTGTCATGAATGCTGATGGCAAGTCTGATTGACACATCTTCATAATCTTCATGGCTAAAACCAAGCCCAACAAATCCTCAGGTGAAGCAACTGACAGTGACAAAACAGCTTGACTTGCCAACTTTTTATAATGTTATTGCTACAAAATAGTGCTGCACGATTAATCATATCGCAAACGCGATGTCAGCCTACGCGATTACATTACAGCAAATGTTGTGATTTTATTAAATAAACAAATGCATTCGTGGATGTAACAAGACTTTCATTCTTGCAATCACACCATATGACGGCTACCAGAGAGAGAGTCTACCCAGATGAGAAAGAAGGCTGAAGTAAAAACTCGAGGCAACCACAGTTCGTCTTCGAACCTTTATAGTTTGTTTGCACAGCATACTCTGTATGCGCATATACAGAGCAGGAGCAGCGTGCGCCGATTGTGCTTTCATACGAGCAGCGTTTGTCGCACGCGGCTTGCACTGCAGCAGGCTATAGATAAGCATCTTTCTTTCGTATTTTCTAGCGTTCTTCTTCGAACACTGTGTGCTTTGATTCATGTAATTTCCAGCAGACTGTCTATATTATAGTTCACACAATAAACTTCAGCATGTATATGAAAAAATAGCAGAGCTTGTCAGGAAAAATTATGTCTGACCCTTCTCACATTTTGTATAAGAAATATTAAATTTTGTCATGCAACAGAAGGCTTGCATGCAGATGCTAGATTGAACAGGTTAAACTTTGAGAACCAAGACAAATCTTGGAACGAATTCCAACAATAAAGTGTATTTGGATTGAATTATTGAATTTAAAAAGTTATCTTAAAACTAACAAATGCTTCTAGTTTTATTCATTTAATAGATATTTGAGGTTTGGGCAAAAAACTCATGTAAATTATGTGTTTTTCTGCATTTTATTTTTAGCAAAGAGGGATTTGAGAAAATGATTCGCACACTGGACAAGAAATAGCAAAAGAAATATACTAAGTTTATGTTACATCCTGCTAAAATGTTTTGGTACATTTAAAAATATAAAAATGGGTATTTGTTTTATTTATCTATGCTTTTGACTATTTAATTTTATTTTAAAATTAATTTAATGTAATTTAATTCAGTAATGTAAAGATGTTACTGCTATTTAATTTTGTACAATTTAGTTTTAATTTGAAAACATTGTTAATATATAGTTGTTGCTAGATTGTACTGTATACTGCATCTCAGTTGAGAAATACAGTTTTCAGCATTATTAGTAATCTATGTGTGCATTTTCCTTCAAAACAAGCAAGTTGAGTCCAACCACTTATATATCGAATCGCAATTTTAACCTAAATAATCGCAATGTGACATTTTTCCCAAATCGTGCAGCCCTACTTCAAAATTAGTTTTTGTCAAAAAACGCAATGCAAATGCAAATAGACTAAGACAAATAAGAAAATAAATAAACATATTACTATAAATAATATTAATACATATCAGTGCATATTACTGTAAAAAATATTAAAGTATAAACAGAAATTTTAGTTCATATTTTGGCGAACATAAATGCAAAGTTTCTCTTGGGAACGTAATAGTTTTGTGAGCGAATGCAAAGTTTA
The DNA here is from genome assembly GCA_032361145.1 of Enteromius fasciolatus. NCBI lineage: Eukaryota > Metazoa > Chordata > Actinopteri > Cypriniformes > Cyprinidae > Enteromius > Enteromius fasciolatus. Next base: position 1,180,526 of record JAUMHR010000068.1, read on the forward strand.
AAGCAGAACATAATAGTTTTTTCAAAACATGCACAATGTTTTGCAAGATAACACACAGTTTCACACAGAAACGCAATACTTTTGCGTGAGAGCGAATGCGGAGTTTCTCTGGGGAACGTAATAGCTTTGTGAATGAATGATGTTTTGTGAGATAACGCAAAGCTTCTTGAGGCAACATAATAGTTTTGAAGGATAACACAAATACTTTTGCATCAGAGCTCAAATATTTTGAGATTTTTGGGGGAAAATAGTAGTTTTTTGAGAGAACTCAAATGTTTTGCGAGAAAGCATAAAGGTCTTCTGGGAAACGTAATAGTTTTGCAAAAGAACCCAGACGTTTTGTGAGAGAATGCAAATTATTTGAGATTGAACACAATGTTTCTCTGGGGAAGGAAAAAGTTTTGCTAGAGAATTGCAATTTTTTTTCAGGGAGAACACAAAGTTCTTCCGGGGAACGTAATATCTTTGCGAGAGAATGCAAATGTTTTTCGAGAGAACGCAAAGTTCTTTTGGGGAACGTAATAGTTTTGTGAGAAAATACAAAGTATACAAACAATAGTTTTGCCAGACTGCACAAATGTTTTGCGTGCAAACACAAAGTTTCTCAGGGGACTGTAATAGTTTTCGCTAGAGAACATGTTTGGCGACAATATGCACGTTTCTTAGGGGAACGTAACACTTTTGCGAGAGAACACAAATGTTTTGCAAAAAAAAAGAATGGAAAGGCATTGAAATATAATTCTTCCTCTCGTCTCATATTTCATCCCCATGTCCCCTTAGAGGCTCTGTAGGATATTGTGGAAACAAGCTCCCACAGCAGTAGTAGTAGCAGTAGTAGTCACATCACATCATCACTCGTTTGCATAATTTGTACTGTCACTCATGTCTTCTGAACTATTTCTGAAAAGAATGACTTTCATTTGCGTTGTCCCTGGAAATTGCTGTCATTGTGAATGGCTCTTGAGCTTGTAGTTCAAAAAGCCATTTGGTTTAAATTCCTACCCAAACAAAATGAAGTCATGCCGTCCCGGCAATACATAAACTTACTGAGCATGTGCAGTTTCTGCATCCATCTATCCAAGCATCATCGTCCCTGTATATCTCTCCATTCAGGGTGCATGTCCTCTCACAGTAACAGCCATCCAAGTACTTCATCTTCTCTTCGGCAAGTGCCAACTACAGCACAATGAAGACATCAGGAAGAAGAGAGGGTGAGACTGAATGTTGAATCAATATAGTGGAAGGCGATAAAAAAATGAAGAGCAAACAAAAACAATAAATGTTAGAAGAAGAGGGAAATAAGATTGTGACCATTAAATAGACCATAACACAAAAAAAAACTGTACTGAAGAGAGAATTGAGTGAGTAGGTCTCAAAAAAATGAGACACATCAAATTAACGGCATTATTTTTTATAAACTAAAAGCTAATAATAGCAACATTAGTTTGCTAAAAGTAATATTTTCATTGCATAGGTAACCCCAAAATTCAAAAATCTCCATAAAAAACTTACTAAAAATCTTATGGGTTTTTTTACATTTTGTTCAAAAGACAGAAAATTACACCTAATACAACATTAAACTTCTCATCATGTAAAAGATGCTGGGAACTGGAAATTCCCCATTCAAATGATTTATTTATTATTCATGTAGCTTCACTGCAAACTAATTTAAAAACCTTTTATATTGCACATTTAAATGCCTTGCACAGATTGAATTTATTGAAACTGTGACAAAATGCAACAGCTTAGAATAATCAAACTGAGCATGCAGCAAAATAATTTTAAACACAGGCTACCACAATGCTAAACAAACATTTTATGCACTTACCTTGCTTGATGTTTTAGCCAAAATATCTTGAAGTTCCATGATCTTCTGAACCAGCCCATGGAAATCGTTACAAGTGGGACAAGCTGAAAATTGGTGGATGTACATTAATGCACACTAGTAATTAAACAAATGCAAAGTCATTTTTTTCTGAAAATATGCACTTACTACGGTTGAGATCTGGACATTGGACAACATATCCATGGGGTATGACAACCAATTGAACATCTTGCATCACTCCCTGAAAGAAAGTAAGTCAAGCAGATGTAAATAAGATAATTTTGCACATTTGATGGACCATTATTAATATACAAGATTATGCTGTACCCTGAAGAACCCATGGGCATCATTTCTTTGACCAATCCAGATGTTTGTTCCTCTGGGAAAGTCCATAGATGGTGTCTCCACAATCCTTTCGTAAATTCTAAAAGCAAGCACAAATAAAAAAACAACACATGAATGGGCATTAATTCGGATTATTGCATGGCATTCAAATCTACCTCTGGTGGTTCTCAAGCCATTCACCTGTTGCAGTCAATATGGAGCACCATTTGGGTGGCACTGAATGCCAGAGAGACTTTGTGCCAATGTCCATCTGCTAGACTGTAGGGGAAGACCTCTCTCTGCTGCCGCTGGTCTGAGGTTTGGAAGAGGAGACGGATTTCATTACGCAGACCACTGCTCTCTACCTCCAGAAACCTGAGGACGAAGCCAAGAAAACAGATCTATCCTTGTGAAAAGTCATAATCATGCTTGAAATCTAAGAACTGTAGGAAATAGCTGCTGCCAAAATGTTTTCTGTTAGTTTTAATGTTCCCATGCACAAGACTTCTGCAGGTTAAGGTGCCAAGCGGTCGTTATTAAATTCTGGTACAGTATGTGCCAAAGCACCAAGGAATAATGTGGCTCAAGGGAATGTAGGACTTTTGAATGAATGTGAAGAGGAGCAGTGATCCGTGAATCTCTTGGCCTGGACTCAGAGTGCTGACCTTAAAGAGGTGGTAGAATCGATACTGTGTGTGTTTAAGAAATGTCAGTGGACACCCCAATCAAAGGTGTTACAGACGTTCCATCAGGAAAACAGATTATGTGTTCCTCTGAGGAACAGTAAATTAAACAGAAAAAAATAGAAAGAAGGTTTTACTGGAGCAAATGTCTACTGCAAGAATGGATGCACATATGGATAGAATGGATAGAATGGATGGGTGGATGGATGGATGGAATTTGACGGATAGATAGATAGATAGATAGATAGATAGATAGATAGATTGATCAATCTATCACCAGGCAGAACAACCAATGGACGGATGGATGGATGAATGACTGGATGGATGAATGACTGGATGGATGAATGACTGGATGGACGGATGAATGGAATGGACGGACGGACGGACAGACGGACAGACAGACAGACAGACAGACAGACAGACAGACAGACAGACAGACAGACAGACAGACAGACAGACAGACAGATACAGTAGATAGATAGATAGATAGATAGATACATACATACATACATACATACTGTACCTCTGTTCTCCATAGTGGATGGACAGCAGCACTCCGGAGCTGAATTTCTCCTGTTTAAGGGTCAGTAAAAGAGTGAACTCAGTTCTTCCTCTCAGCTTCTGAAGAATTCTTTCTGCTGCCTTGGGAGAGGCTCTTGCATTCCTTGAGGTGCCTGACAGAGAGAGAGACTAAATCAGCGAAGGACAAATTCTGAGGCATTTGCTCATTCAACTTGCATCAACTGAATACATGATCTTACAAGTTTTATACATTAAAAGGATCCCAGAACAGATCACACTGATGTATTTGATCCATCAATCACTGTGTGAGTAAGCTATGTATTTAACACAATCGACACAAGCTTTTCAGTAATTGAATTTGTTAAACATTTACGCCACTGGAACCAAACAAAAGTGGCTTAGAGGAAGAAAAAGTCCTTAGTTTCCAGACCAAGATGTAGCTAAGGAACTATTATTGCCATTTTAAGGCCAACGCGACCATCTGGTGATATTTATGATTAAATATTTACTATGAAGCCATTGTGAATACTGAACTAAACAGAATAAATGAGCATAATAAATGCCAAGGGGTCAAAGTTTGGCTAGTTAGCATAGACCAGTTATCAGGTAAGAAACTACACCATCTACACTCAAAAACCTTTTCATTTATATATATATAATTTTTTTTCCCCCCTTTAATGCAATTTTGTGCCAAATATATATATTGCACATATATTTTTTTTAATGATACCTTGTGGCATAAAATAAACTACTAGTTCCAAAAGCGAGAGCCCAAGAGCACAGATGGCAACAACACTGTGCAACAGCCGTTAAAATTAATGGGAATTCTAACAGATAGCTTAGTCTAGGTATTAAAGATGTGCTTGGAGCATACAAAGGACATTTTTAAGGAAATGAGTATGGTAGACTGACATGCAGGTTATGTCCTGACACTAATGTGAGTGACACAGAACAGAAACAAAAAAAATAGAGAAGGAAGGAGGAAACACACTGGGAGAGCTGATGAGTTGGCTGACGAGGACACAGGAAGTTGACTGTCTCCTCAGGGACGAATGTTTAAATCAGTCCTGTCAAAATTTAAGAAATGTCTGGGTCTGGTCCTCTCACAGGGTAAAAATCATGCAACACACACACACACACACATAAAGCCAACAGGGGAACACTAATGTTCTGTAGCTATTGTCAAGTAAAGCTCTGGGGAGCTGTAAGCCGCAGCCGTGAGCTGATTGTACGCCAGGAATGAGGCGGAGTTTCGGCACCTTCATTAATCAAATACACTGTACGACAGTGAGCTGAAGCTAACCTGGTAACCTCGACAATCCGCAGAGGACACCGCAGCTGATCTAATGGATTCCAGGACACTTCACAAGTATCAGCATTAAAGTCCTCTAGGGATGTGCTAGGAAAACATGTTTTTTTCGGACACCTCTCAGATTAATCCCCATTGGATCGACACTTCGTCTCAGATGCGCTATTCTTCTATCTTGCTCATCATTGAGGGTTGTATCAATGTGCTGTAAATCAAAGGCTATAGTCATTCGATCGAAGCATTTAAAGGTCAGAGAGCAGCTAGGAACTCCTGATGGCTATCTGCTAGGAAATTATGCAGATTACCAAAAATGACTTGTTAAAAAAATACATTTAAAAATGTACAAAAAATACAAAATAAAAAAATCTGTACTGATAAATAGTTAGCTATAAATAAATATGAGTAGAGAGTTAGCAAAATATTAAACATAAATAAATAAATCTGTACAGAAAATGATTTAGCTAAATATTGAAATATAAACTCATTAATAATATTTACTCAATAATTAATAATTAGCTAAATATTGAAATTAACAAAAAACCAACATCAAATAAATAAATGAATAAATAATGGGAAAAAATGTAATTATAATTAATTAAATTGTAATTAAATATAAGGAAAAATAAGTAAATTACAAATATCTTCAAACAGATAAATATTAAATATAAATAAATAAATTTGTAGAGAAAAGAATTTAGCTAAATATTGAAATATAAATTAATGTTTTTTATTAATTAACGGTTAGCTAAATATTAAAATAAACAAATAAATAAATAAGTAAACAAATAAATAGTAAAAAAAATCTGCACAGATCAGTTACATTTAAACAAACAAAAACTGTATAAAAATACAAATAAACTGTACGATAAATAGTAATAAATAAATAAATAAATAGTTACAAATCTGTAGAGTTCACAAAAATATAGAAATTTAATTAATATTGAAATATAAATATATAAATAATAAATGAAACATTTAATAGACCTATCAAAATCAGTTTATTCATCTCATTTAAAAAAAAAAAAAAAATTTAATTTCCTAGTTTGCAGGCCATGAGAACACAATTGGCACTGAGCAAGGAGGTAATCACTAATCTGAATCTGTAATCAATCGCTCCAAGTTCTCAAACACCACAGCCCTGCTACGCCTCAAGAGAACCAATAACTTCAATAACGATATACAAGAACTGGCCTCCTGGGAGCAAGAAACACAGTGTGATGCAAATTATGCAACTCGGGTGACACTGTTCTGGCAGAATTTAAATTAAAACCTTTAAGAAGATTGCTGGTGAGTTTTCCTAATGATGCGGAGTATCAGTGCCACCAATAATATGAGCAATTACACGTTTAAAAGCACTTAAATTGATCACGAGTCAGGCTACTTATGATGCAAGTGCTTAAAAGTGTGTCCTAATGTACCTTAATGAAAATTTAAAGCCAATGTAAAAAAAAAAAAAAAAACTCATTTACAACTGATGAATTATTCAAGGCCTATTATAATGACAAAACGAACAAGTGTCTCTCCACAAGTTAACATTGCATTAATCAGGAGACATTGGTCCATTATTCAGTGCCTCAAAGAAATGGTACAAATGCTTGTATTAAAGGAACAGTTCACCTAAAAATGTACAACTCTATTATTATTTACTCATACCCGTGTTTTTTAATTTGCTAAACATTTCTATTTTTGTTTTTTAATAAGAAAGTAACACATGAAATGACATAAGGGTAAGTAAGCTATTTTCATTTATGAGTAAACTATCCCTTTAAGCCTTTGCAAAAAAAAATGTCATGGTAATGCAGACACAAAGTCGAGACATGGGCTCTCAGCTGGAGAATGCGGGATGAGGGATACGAGCGACGTAAAGTATTTGTCTGGTCCGGACGGCATCAGTGCACAGGAGAAACACTTAGCTGATGTCCCTCTTGGCTGCTGCATGCTCAGATAGCTGATGAATGAGCCGGAATCTGATCCTGGCACTTAAAAGATCCAGTCAGCACCAGGCCTGGCAGAAGAGGTACAACTGTGCCAAACTTTTTTTGTTATCATTCTTTTATATGATTGTATAATATAAACAGTATGTGAACCACATTTATGATACGTTTGGTGCTTAATTTAGAGTTTGGCAGCTTGAAAACTGTACAATATATTTTCAAATTCTCATTTTGTGTTTGTGTATAGGTTAATAATAAATTGACTTTTGGTCTATGTCCAACAAATATGATTACACTCATATGTCTTTGAAGCTGTCTTTGGAGTACAATGGTATAAAAGCTAAAAATGCACATCTTTGTACATTATTACAGAATTTTTACCTATGAATGGTACATATTAGTATCATTTTAGTAGTTTACAAGTACAGATTCTTACCTTTTGGGGTACTACCTCAGTGACAGGTCTATACTTTTTTTCGGTGAGCGTACAGTGATAAATACTGTATGTAACTGTGATAGAAAATTACTCATACCAAGATATAAGATTTTGTTCATACCGCCCACCCGCACTTACTCAACAGCACAATGTCTGGCTACAGTGGCACTATAACATGTTTAGCCTTGAATTATCTTTAATATCTCCCCCTCCTTCTCCTCATCCTCCTCCCCTCTTCTCTTTTCTCCTTTCCTCTCCTGTATAAACAGCACAGCATGGATGTCATTGATGGACATTGATAGGTCTCTCATCTGCATTCTGCACATTTATGACCTTGTCTCAAAGCCTGCCTGTTAGATCCCAATTCCGCAATCCCACTGGCATTTACTGGAGCACCAATCAATACTGAGGAGGTGCCATCTTCCCAAATTAGAACAAGACTATTGCCCCCGCAGATATCAAATGACTCTGCTTATCATAAAATGTCAGACTTTGTTTTTTTTCTACCAAATATGAATCCCTATGTCTCTCTATTGCAATGTGAATGTGTTTATGGGTGTACAGTACAGTTGCATGCATACAATGTATACAGTAGGAATACAATCCCCACAGCAGCAATGTCTCATACACCATTCATACTGCAGTGCGCAACAGAAGTGATGACACAGATGCTGGATAACTGCAAACCTAGAACGTTATTGCACGCATAAAAATCTGCCATCATCATAGGTCATGGAAGTGGTGACAGCATAGTGCTGAAGTAACTAAAAGGTTGGTGGCTTTGTCCTAAGGCGTGCATGAGCAGTTGAGCCAGAAAGCAGAGAATGACCATCACCATTGTGCCCCTGAGCAAGACACTTAACCTCAAATTGCTCAAAGCGGGATGTCAATCTGGATAAACAACCAGCTATTAATCACCAGAGGGACAACGATGCTATAGACAGATCTGCTAAAACAGCCCTCCAAATAAGATCAAAAGAATAGAATAGAATAGAATAGAATAGAATAGAATAGAATAGAAGAGTAGATAGGGTAGTTTAGAATAAAACAGACAAAAAAAAGAATTCAGAAACGCTTTTGAAAATAGAATTAATAATAAAAAGCACAGAATAAAAGAGAATAGAGTAGATCAGAAATTAAGCAGTATTAATAAGGAACTAAACAGCTCAGAATACTCAAAGAACAGAGAATAAACAAAGGATAGAGTAAGTTAGAAATAGAACAGAATAAAACAGAATAGAATGTAATAGAATACAAATAGAATAGCATAGAATAGAACAAAAATAGACTAAACAAAATGAAACAAAACAAATAGAAAAGAACAGAACAGAACAGAATAGAATAGACAATGTGTAGAATAGATCAGACAGGTACAAAGTACAAAAAGTGTAGAGAAAAAAATTACAGAATACTATGGATCACACATAGAACAGATTGGAATAGAATAGAATGCAGTAGAGCAGATATATATAAAACAAAGAATAGCAAAATAGAACTGAACTGATATACAGTAGAATAGAATAGAATAGAATAGAATAGAATAGAATAGAATAGAATAGAATA
>JAUMHR010000068.1:1237238-1250796 GCA_032361145.1 Enteromius fasciolatus
CCATTAAGAAAATGTGTAAAAGCTGTTGCCAAGATGACAGGTTACGTGGTTGCTGAGGAGTTCTGCATGCATCAGCACTAGTAATAGCGATGCTTGTCTTTATAAACACCACTAATCAGTCTATATGCTATGTGATTGGTGTATAAAGACTTGACAAGCTCAAAGAGACCCAACAATTTCACACTCGCAAACACAAAAACCCACATATTCACACAGCAAGTGTTCTGAGGCAATGTGGCAGACAAACATTGGAGCCGAGATGGAAATAATACAGAGCGAGGGTGAGAGAAGTACTGTAGGAGCACACAGGGCAGAATCAAGCATGATGAAGGGCTTTTTACATAAATGATTTGAGGCCGAAAGAATGGCTGTCTCTATTCCCGTCTCTTTCTCATCGTTCTTCCAACAGGACAGGTACAGTTTGTTCATCTCTCTTCATTAATAAGCACAGGCTGGAAACTTTCCAACAGAGCGGAATTATTCAGTGTGGATGATACGAAGGGTGTATGTGTGCGCAGGAAGTGTAAGTGTGGATATACTCTCATTTAGCGGCCAACACGAGTTCAAAGCCATTAAAGTGATGCTCGTGTCCTGCACTCTGCTCTCGGGGTGAGATCACACACAGCTGCTGCAATATTGAACCAACTCACTCGTACGGTCACCGACCTGCACTTTAGAAGCAGGCACACACGAATGTCTGATGTATAGACGTGTGTGTGTGTGTGTTAAGGAGGTGTGCTGATGCACACATGGGACTGAGGGTAAGTGGCCCGGTGTCGTTCTTGGGTAATGTAATGCCATAAATCTATGACAACACGAGCAGACACATGGCCCAAACAGACTGTCAGCAACACTAGAGGCTGTCATTAAACACACAGACAACTAGCATATGTGAGAACCCATAAACACATGGCCATACGTCAACCGGCACCTATTTAAAATGCATACCCATTAGTGTTGAAAGGAACAAAGGAGTTGACATGCACACAAAAGGAAACACACCCATACGGCTGCATATAAACTTTTTTCCTTCTCTCCTTCTTTGGAAATACTGCAAAGCCTGATGATTTTTTTTTTCAGGAATCCAGGCACGAAAACCTTGATACAAAGGAACCTGTAAAACAGTAAACTATTTTCAAGAGTGCAAGAGTGCACCCATTTTGAGAAAGAGCACTAGTCTAAAGTTCATTATACAGTTGCATAATAGATATGTTTCAACACTGATCTTTGTCTGACTGACTTGTGTGCCAACAGCATCAAGCAGTCCTCTCTTTAGCACACAGCTGTGGTTTTCTCTCAAATACACTTACCAACTATAAAAGAAAACTCTGCGTGAAATAGCACAGAAACTGTGAAGAAAAGTAAAAAATACAGTTTTCTTTGCAAGGTCATTGAGCTGTTCGCAGCATGAACTTCTGTTTCACAGTGTAATGTTTAGTATGTGGACTAAAAGAGCTGAATTGGTTAGGTTACTGATTTGCATATACGTGCAGATTTGGTGGTGGTTGGGGGGGTGAGAGTGTGACTTTATTAAAGTGCTGAGTGTCTATCACACACAAACATACACAAACAAAAGAACAATTACAACAGAGCACGCCAGCTTCTATAAAAAAAATCAACAGCGACAACCTTTTCAAAAAGACGGCTGACACTTCACTAGACACATGCCACATCCTGTCTGTTCCTGTGGACGCCTACTTGAAGCTGTCTATCACGGAGAACAGCTATCCCTAAAATTACTCTCCAAAAAGTGACACCTTGAGGGTGTTGCTTTAAAAACTCATGGCTGAGAGCCTCGCGCTTCAATGTCCAAGCAAGAACCAAGAAAAACGATGGCGAGAAATGCTACCCTTTTCCAAGTGTCACCTCTCAAGACAAACAAGCAGAAATGATTCAGCTCCGGCTTGCTCCGTTTCTTGCTCTCTTTCAGTCTCTCCTTCTCTTTTCACACCCAGCAACAAGGGAGGGGGGAAAACAATGCAAGGAAAGGCCACTGTCCATCTTCCAGCAGTACATTTCTCTAAATCATTTCAGCCGACCTGCCTCATATTGCTTATTACTGTAAAATGGAAAAACAATGTGAGTGAGACAAAGAAATGAAAAGGAGGAGATGCTGTCTGCATGTTACCACCCAAAATCACACTCGTTTTTGAGCCAGGATTTTCAAAACTCTTGTGGAACTATTTTTATTTCAAATGACGTATTTAACATTGCATTTCCACAAATAAATACCACCCATCATGAGCCTTGCTATCACGTCATTTTAATTAGATGCTGAATCAAATGGCAAATCAATTGATCCAAAGTTATTCAGCCATCAAGCTAAAAATGTGTAGAACGGTTCCAGACTGTGCATCTAATAGTGGAGAAACAAGAGAGGCTTTCTGCATGAGAAGAATACATTTCATATATTCTCTCCTGTTCTCTTCAACTGTCTAACACAGTCTGGCAGTCTGATCATCACACGCATGTATTTTTAATCCAGACATTTTGCCAGACACAGTCACGGGACGCTGCTAACCCTCCAGCCTGCAGCAGTGTCTCTCTCCAGAGGCTTTTCCTGAACCAATGTCACAGTGGGCTAAGCAAAACAGATGTGGACATCTAATCAAGACTTGGTGTGTATTTAAGTCGGCTACAGCACCCTAACGAACAAACTGTCATACACACGCACAGTCAACTCATTTAATAAGTTTGCCTGATTTGAATCCGGTTCTTGATATTCATATCCGCAGCTGCACGGCACTTGACGCGCCACTTGAGCTGACGGGATTGAGATCAGGACCCCAGCCCCACTCCTGCTGTTAAAAGAGCAACCCTACTGCACTGAGCCCACTCGCACACTTAACACATCAAAGAGCAAACCACCGCCTTCAGCTTTAAAAGATCTGCCTTCGTCCTTCCTTCCTTTCTTTACATACTTTTGTTAATGAACTAAGCCATACTTGATAGCCATAGCCATTTCATTATTTGACACTACTTCTGTGTTCCACGTGAAAAATATCTCACATTGAGTTGCGTGTAGCTGGGCACCAAATTCATTTTGAAGCAAAAGAAAAGTACAGACCAAATTTAGACGTGCGAATGTGTACATTTTCTCGATTTCTGTCATGAAGTTTTAGTCTTGGCTTGGGATGAAAATTTTCACTTGGCTCAAAAATCTGATAGAGCAGTTTTTAAATGGGCATGAAGCTTCTAGTAGAGATTTATTGAATGTTATGCCAAAATATGCATGTTTTGGAGTAACTCTAAAGAAATAATCTCTGCATTTCTGTTTCTTTCTCCAACCGACCAGATGAGTGACATAAGGCCCTTTGTGATCTTTTATTGACCGTCCTAGGAGATTAATCTGTGCGCCAGTGGTGTCAGGTCCGGCCCAAATGCAGAATGATCCCACAGGGCGAGTGTTAACCAGTCATTAGTTTCATTTCAATATACTTCTGAAAGCTCTAGGAGATCCAGACACAGAGACCGTGGCTCTTTTGATATCTGCCCTCCAAAAAGAGGAGCGTCACACCCCTCTGTGCGAGAAGTCGCCTTCGTTAAAAAGGGGGGAACTGAAAGTTGGCAGGCGGCTGAAGGGGTAATTAAGGGAGGGACGCACGTGTCTCGCCTTGAGAGGTCCCCCGGCGAGACACGACTCAATCAAAAGCCAGCTGCAGGTATAAGCAGCTCCTCAGATCCTACTACTGTGTTTAAGTGTGAAGGGTTGATGAGCGCGTCTTTATGATAATGCAGATAAATCTCCAGAAACCGGGTACAGCTGTACCTTCAACCGAACTCATTAATTATTATGACACATAAAAACGTGATTAATATTTTGGCACGTGTGTGATTCATATCGCACCCAGACACGCATGCGAATGGTGCCCTGGTGAATTGCACAATAAGGACGCCACACTGTGCGCCATGGAATAAGGAAAATGACACCAGCGTGTTGATGTGTGCGTGTCTTGATGTGTATAATTAGAGGATTCTATTGCCCACAGGCAGAAGCCACATAGACAGAGTCGCAGTGAGGCGGAGTGTTTGGGGAGCGGGCATCTATCCAGAACAGCTGTCCGGATTACAGTTTAATAAAAAAACACTTCACAATGCTCGGCTACAACCCCCACTGATACACACCCCACGACACCCCCATAATACACAAACTCTAATGTCGTCCCGTTGCCCACGGGGGGCTGCACCCGGATCCCTTTCCTTGTTCCCGGATCCTGCTCTGCTCAGCCTGCAGCGAGAGGCAGGCTGAGGAGGGGCCGTCGTCTCTCCCAGTTCATTTGGGCTCATTGAGGGCTTCAGAAAAGAGTCGTGGGGAGACTTTCATCTTCCAACAAAAAGAAAGAGCCTGTGAGATCATGACGGTGAAAGAAGGTAGACAATAGGGGGGGGACGGGGTAAGAAATAAACACTTTCAATGAAGCCTGTGTACATAATGAACACATAATACCTTATATTTAGTTGTATGTTCTACTAAACAAAGGTAACCATAGATATAATACCCACCTATTCATAATTTATGCAATGCATTAACACAGTATGAGCAAAATAAAGTACAAACATAAATAGTTGGCATTAAAACTTTCATAACTTGGAATAAATATGAAACCAGCTTTGATGTTATGAATGCGGCATTACAATAAATGCACAAAAGTTCCAACATAATATAACAATTAAATCGGTTTATTAAAAAAAAAAATAGCATTAAAATGTACAGTTCGACTCTAGTTCATGTAATTGGAAGATAAAAGATAGATAGATCTAAATTTGAATTGAAGGTGACTTTAATATTGAGCCTACAACTGTTAACGTATAATGGGTTACAATGTGCATTATAATTTATTTTTTATTTACACAGGTTACAAAGGAAGCGTTATCACATAAAATGCCTGTGAGAGGATTTATATCATCCCCAAATCATTAAATCAGCTAATAAAAGACTTTCCTGCTCCGGAGCATGCTTATCTAGAGGAGGGGTTGGATGGTGCTGTTGTCTTAACAGATAGACGCAAAACATTGGCACAGGAACTGGGCTTAGTATCTTGTGTGTGAGAGGAAAGATGCTGTGCTATCTGATGGGGGGCAGGTTCTATCAACCCTCCATCAGCGGCACTCAGCGCCTATCGTCCCCACTCGCTGAAATAGAGGAGAGATTAAAAATAGAGCCTTATTCTTCACTCGCAATTCAATTTCTTTGCTGTATGACAGTTTTACCAATGCTGTCTCTCTCTCTCTCAACTTCACACCCACTGCATACTTAAAAATAATCCTATAGGCCAGGACTGGAGTTTCACTTCAATTTGGGGAAATTTCTCTTCGTGATTATCATGTTTTGCTAGCTAAAATGGTTCAAAGCTTGTTTCACATCAATAAATTAAAGTCCCCTAAAGGCCACACATGTTGCTGTTTGTAGCCAGTATGTCAACATCACTGGTTTGTAGCTGTATTTAGTAATGGGAAGCAATTTATCATGCATGAGTGTAATAATAATCAAATATTCAAACAGGGGCTCATTTATGGTACTAATTTCCTGGTGTTTGCGGGTGCGAGAGATCACGGTTCTGCTGTAGCGGTCAGCTGGGATATTTCAATGCATTAATCATGGAAATGGGAAACAGACTTGTTATCACACAGATATGCAGTTCATCATTCATAGCCTTTTTATGTTTGGGGTGTCATAATTTATACATCATAAATGTGCATCTTTCACTACCATAACAAATACCATTGATAGCCTTCTGAACTCATGCAGCAGAGATTCATTGGCGCACAGATTCTCACAGCGAATGTCTTTTTCATGTCTAACACCGTCATTTTATTTGAATTAGTGAGTGAGTATGTGGTGAGAATACAGGAATACAGTAGGTCACCCAAAAATAAACCTCTATCAGATCTTTTCCAAACACTGACAATGAATGGACTTTAATTTAAGAGCAAAGAAACTCCTGTTTCCTCAAACTCTAAATCTAAGATATTAAACTGTTGGTATTTTTCAGATACTGTCTGTATGTTCTTCTGTCTTGCATAGTGCACATTCACCAACAGAATGAAACCTTCAGTAGATACAGCGTGTGAACTACAGTCCTGTGAGGGTGCGCTGAGGTTTTCTAATACCGCAACAAGCAATCTTGGAGGTATTTTTATTCAATATGACACTCGGTTTGGGCTGACTTCTTACAGGAACACATGCTGCCTCCCAAAATGTTAATTATTCAGAGATGCAACGGAGATCTGCGTGTGCGTGCATGTGATATCGCAAAAGCAAACCCAAACTGTGCATTACAGTAGATGTCACTTCAGAGATGAAAACACCGTAAACCTTTGCACTATTCCTAAACCCTTCATCCTAAACGAGAGATGACAGCAAAGAGAGAGCGAGACAGACAGAAGGAGACAAAGGGAGAGACATCAAAAGAAAAGTGACATACTGATTTTCTAACAAACCACAAGAAGATGAGTCAAACCTTCCCTGTTGTGTCTTTCTATCCCCAGCTCCCCAAAACAAAAGACAACAAATGCACTCAAACCAACCCTGGCCAAGAAGCATAGCAGGGGTCTCTGGGGGCCTGAAGGCTCCATCAGGATTGGGCAGGTGAACAGTACACGGTTTTATCAGTACGAGTGGGGCAGCCAAACTTGACTTTTAAATAATGGAAATTCAAAGCATTGGATAAACAAATAGAAAAATGCGATTAAAGACGAAGTCAAACATGTGAAAGGTCACTAAAATCAATGACGGCAGCTGTCCATGTCTTCGCAAATGCATTACATAAAGAGGTCAAGGTCAGGCATAGGATCAAGGGCAACAAAGTACACAAACAGCTGGTCAGCTTGTTAAATGTCTGACCGACCAAGTCATCAGTCATATGTGCCAGTTTTGTTGACATGTGAAGGGAATTATTCCCCTTTGTATCGCAGACTGCAATTTGTTAAAAGAACAGTTCAACCGAAATTATATTGCTAGTATAATAATATGAGCTAAAAGTAATAAAAGGCTACAATAAAAGCACACTGACACCAATAGTCATCAAGTGTGTCATGGTCAAACCTAATTCTGCCTAAACCTAATTTTTTTTTTTTTTTTTGCTACAGCAGAGTGAAAGACTTTCAGTAAATAATGACACGAGGGTGAGTAGATGGCAGCATTTTTATTTTTGGATGAACTATCCTATTAAAGGAGCTCAGTTTTGTTCACTGATATATCAAAGTCAAAGAATTCGCTGCAAAAAAACATGACAGAAAACCTCCAGATACTGTGCTTCCTGTTATCAGCTTCAGAAATCCAAAATAGCAGTCACCCAGCACAGAAATTGGTTTTTAGGCTTTGCTGACAACATAACCCAAGTGAAGGCCTATTGTGGGCAGTCTAAGAGATTTTACTCAGCACATAACCTCAGAGCTACACAAAAAGCCATCAGCAAATCGTGTCCTTCCGGTTTCTCTTCGCTCTCTCTCCATTACTCTCCCCTTCACACCCACCCATGTCATTTTATTGTCACCATTCAACATCACATCACAGCAAATGACATAGTTCATATCACACTCCAATTAGAGACACAACCGGGGGCTGCAGAGCGCGCCGAGCGCTGGAGAGAGAATAGGGAAAAAGCACTAAAAAACACGTCTACGTGTGCGGCATTTAAACACCAGCCACGCTGTTTTTTCTTTTTGTGTTGTTTTGCACTCCCGCTAATCAGATTCAATATCCATGTTAAACTACATCCAAATATCCATGTGATCCTATTTACACTTGCTGCCAGATTAATCAACTTTTCTAACCCCGACCCCTGGTTCGGAGCTGAAACGTCCTTGTTTTGATCAGTGGGGTGTCTCTTTTTAAAGACTTGGTGCGAAATATGAGGTTTCGCAAACAGTAGGACATCTGGGGAGGTATATTTTTATAGTCTGTCTGTCTTTTTACAATCCCATGCGTTTCTGCTCCCGGCTTGATCGCATCTCCCCATCACAGAGTGACATTTATTACTTGTGTCAGAGCTAAACGTGCTTACAGGTGATCAACATGACAATAAAACATGTTTCTTATGTGGATTTCTCTGTGAAAGATGCCTTGGAACAAGTTTTGTGTGTAGTCTCTATACTGTATGTAGTCTACCATTTGCAGGCACCAATCTTATCTATATCTATTTATTTGTCTACAGTAAAGCACGCACTATGAAATAAACACAGTTTTGTCTGGTACCGGGCAAATAATCGAACTTCTGCAGCCCCCAGGGAGAAAATTATATATCAACGTATAATAGTAGATGGCTATCAAACATAGTAAATAACAGCCGCAAGCCCTTGTAAGGAATTTGGCACTTTGCCCCATAGGGAGTTTTTTTTGACGGCTGTTTATTTTGACATGTCTGCATATTTTCCAATCGAAACATTAGTAATGTAGTCCTGATTTAGCAGCGACCTAATAGTGTGGAAGCACGTGTGTCTATAGTCTAAAGTGCAATTGGACTGAATAGTAATACCGCTAATGGAATGGCTGGGAAGGTCACACTATCACCTCTACGGGAGCTCAAAAGGAGAACATAATCAATACTGTTGGACAGGTGAGAGAGCGAGAGCAAGAGCGAGCGATGTATAAATGGCCTCTCTCTAACAATATGATGTGCTGCGTAGTTCACCTCTAAACCTATAAATCAGCAGCTCGTTCAGAAATGAGGTGAGAACAGCTCAAGTGTTATGACAGCGCGCAGACAGGAGACTGTAACTCTGGACTCCCCTGGGCTAAACAAACGCGTGTTTCTAATATAGCTAAAAGCCAAGCTCACATGCAGTACACAGGCTAATGGTGGTAAAGTCTAAGGACAGGTCTGAAGGTTTTAGGGCATATTTTGTGGCACCAATCCACATAAAACAACATGCCTTTGCTGCATAAAGTATAATGTAATTGTAGACCAAATCAGTATCTCAGTGTCATGCTATACTAAACCTCAAATGTTGTTGATTCCACCATTTACTAATTACTAAGAAAAAAAGCATAAACTAAATTAATTTAAATAAAAATTAAATAACCATGCTTGTTTTGTGAACCATGTTAGCTCATCCGAGAGAGTGGCTGTGTGTATGGAGAATGGCTGAGAGAGATTACTAGCACTCAGATCAGAGATGAGAGACAAGAGAGAGTCCCTCTCTCTGCAAAATGGCCATTCATTAACCCACGTCCAGGGGAAAACACCACACACCAGACTCCACAGAAATGGATCGGCCTCATCGATTGTGGCCCGTAGAAGGTGTGGAAACAGATACTTCAGCTGCCGAAACAGTGGATAGCGTTTCATAAAAACACCGGCGCTTCACTGCTTTCCAGTCCATATTGGGTTTCTGCCACACACAATACAAGCATAATGCTGTTATATCAAAAGACAGGGAGAAAATATAGTACAAAAACCATGTGTCTGAATCAAACCACTGACTGTAACAAGACCTTTCTATTTCAAACAGATGGCTCCACAGAGAAGATTAAGAGCAAATTGGCTGTTGTTGAGCAAACCTGAAGCTCATTGACGTAAATTACTAATATTTTCAGGATTTGTTTTGACTTAAGTATTTTTCTAATCTGCAGAAAGCCCAGGCGGCAAGTAGCCTGCGTTCATGAAAACCATCCTGAGGTTAAGTGAGCCGTTAGACACCCATAGAGAGACAGTTTCCGGCCTGGCAAACTCAAAATAGTCACGCCGGTCTGAGTCGGCGTTTTCCGTGGATCATCGTAATTTCACTCCTCATTCCTGAATCAATTATGCATGTCCTCCCCTGATAAGAAGAGCGCCAGTGCCAATCCAAGGGGCGAAGGGAAATTGGGGGTCGATGAGTAGGGTCTGCCGTGAAGAGCACTTTGCTAAAACAACAAAAAGAACGGGCATGTGTCTTCTGCTCTGGGCCATGCAGAACAGAGGCTGAGATTAATTAATGACACAACAGGAGAGTGTGCAGCGCAGCCCAGAGCCAATAAAGCAATGCTAAATGCTGATAAGTGCTAAGTGAGTGGAGCACTCCAGCTACATTTCAGCACATGCCAATGGGGTAGAGGGTTATTTAAACCCTGATACTAGCTTTGAAGCGCAATGAAGAAACAGGTCAAGGTTAGCGTTTAGGCATGAGGTCGGTTTGAGTGAAGCACTCTAAATTTTTTTGCCGTGTCATGCTATGGGGCTTTTTTTTTTTTTAAATGACATGCTACAGAGACAATACGGTTAATTATTCTCTTAAGAGAGACCCTTTCGCTTCCACTTCTGTCCTTAAACCTTTTGGCTTAATGCCAATCCCCCCCTCTACCATCTCTTGGTTATTGCCTAATCAACCCACTGAGGAACAAGTCTATGACGAACGATCGGTTGGTTTGCCAGGCGAACAGCTGAGACTAAACAGCTATAATGAAATAACAGAAACCAATTAGAGACAAATCCAATAGAATTGCCCCGGTCCTTCTCTGGTGCTTTTGCTCAGCTAACACAGAAAACCTCTTTAAGGAGGGAAAGACAATACGACATGCCTCTTTAACTTTCCAAAATGCCAAACATTTATGACTAAGCCTCGAATTTTCATTTTGTCATTTTCAGTGAATTTGCTCGATTACACAAACCGTCTAAACTAGGACACAAACTCGAGAGAGCAAAATGGCTGTCAGCAGTTTCTTTTGTTAACAGCATGAAAACTCAAAGACTTCAAATATTCTTATCTAAATGCCCTTGAAACTTCATTTTCCATGACGCCTTGTATTTTGGGTGTGTTACTATGTTACTATGTCTTTTTATAGAAATGCACAATAGGACTAACTAATCTTTTTTTACTCGGAAAACTGGTTGACTAGATAACTAGCCAAAATCTACTGATGACCAGCTGGATGAAAAGCCATTTTATGTGATCCATGGCTGGGAGAAAAGCATTGATTAAAACGCAACAAAAAATCTTCTCTCAAATATTCCTTTCTGTCGTCTTTTACTGAAAAGGCCACATCTAACTGCATAGAACAAGATAACCCAGATATATCATTGGCTATTATAGCTGAACAAACCGAAGATCAGAACTCTAGTAAGATGTGAGAAGTGGAAAGAGACTGCAATGATCTGTCCACAGAATCTTAAAAGTGTGGTCACATTTATCATTATTCTGTGATTTTTTTGCAGGCAAAATCCACTTATTTTAATAGGAATCCAAGTGTGAAACATCTCCCCATGGAGATTTCAAGATGGTCATACGAATTAACCACATAGACTAAAAGAAAGCTGCTTAGCTTGAGAGTGACTTGCCTGAGCTGTGCTTGAGACAATCCCTACACTATTGACAACAGAACAAAAAAGAAATTTCACATATGTGACTGAACCTTAATTCTTTAGCCTGGTGAAATAAATTGAGTAAGTGGGGCAGCGGTCTGAATTAAACGGTCAAATAAATCGCAGAGAACATCAAAACTTCCCAGCACTCGTCTAATTGATCGTCCAAGGCTCTATTGTGCTACTAACCTCAGCAATTCTATGTTTGAGTCTTTGTGACTAGCTTTTCATTCATAAGCATATCTGGACAGACAAGCAGCTCTCACAGGTTTGAGTACGATTAATGAAAATTCCCATAATGCATGTACAATGGATTACACGATCTTTATGATTTCTGTATCCCCCAAGCAACATGCACTTCTCTACCCTTTAAGTAAACACAAAGGACACAGCATGATGAATTCATGTGCAGTCAAATGCATGGCACAAACTCTAATGAGCAGCCCATCTCATGTATCTCTCATCCGCTGGAATAGAAAGTGTTTCTCTCAAAGATCTGTAATTACCATTCCATGAGTGTAGTGAAAAGCCCCATAATCCTTTGGGAGAGACGGTGTAGCCGAGATAAAAATCCACTTATTAAGGTTTGGGTGATGGTTCTGTCTGCAAGGAAAAGGAGGCAACGAAGGAAATGAGTGCAGAGAGTCCTAATTTCTGCATCATTTTGTACATCTTCCTGCTATAGCTCATGTAAAAGTGTTCTAACGGAAATGTGATGGTTTCAGTGTAACCGTTTTCATATGCAAATGATATTTATCCTACAAACAGCGGCAAACTCGGGGAGTAAGGAGTTCTATAACAGCAGACACACACTCGCTGCGTACCTTTTCTAGGTTGTTCCTGCCTTGTATTGTCAAGGGAACAAAATGAGTGACCCAGTTGTGAAGAAGCCCATTTTGCTGCTTCCACAGCAGAGAGTCACACCGGTCACCTCTTGAGACCGGAGGGAGCGCTGTGATTGGCTAATGTAAGCTCACCTGCAATATGTCCTCTACTGTTACAGTGACATGTGAAGACCAAGGCTCATAAATCAGGGAAAGCGAAGAGGAGGAGGAGAGGGAGAGAGAAAGGAAAAAGAAATTAAGATGAAGGAACAAAGGAAAGAGATAAAGAGCTGGCTCTGTGGTTAAGCAGGACAGCAGATATTTCTCCGTCGCAATGCTAACACAACACGTTCAATGACGGTCATAATTTATGCATTACGGTTTCAAGGAACACAAATCAGCTGAACAAAGGAGGCCTAGCATATTCAGAGTTACGTAACTGTAAAGTCGAATGTTCAAAGTAGCATAAACTCAGGGGACAAAGCAATGAATTGTGCTCGTGTAAAAACCACATCCTTGTGCAGACTATTGGGATTTTAATGCACGTTTAAATGACAGGTGTGCTATGAATTAAAAAACGAGTGGAAAAATGTCTTTCAACTGCTAAACAACTGCTCTCAACCATCATCCTCGCGCACAAAGACGTTTTGAAGACTAATTAAAACAATGGAAGTTTGGAGTTGCCGAACGAATATGAATAACCTTTCGCCACACTATTTAATTAAAGATCAACTTTGGTTTTAATTAAACGTTTGAAAGAGAACGTTCACAGTCTGTTACACAGAGTAATTAACGTAGAATCAAGGAGTTCCTATCTGGCTGAAAGGAGTGGCGCCTCAGCATGTCTGATTCTAATCATTCTTTCAACATCTTACACACTTGCTGCTTCCGCGGGTTTAAGAACATGTTGACAAACTCCGTCACTCTCACACACAGCTGATTGGACATCGCCTGCGCATGGATCAGATCAAACCCACTTGAATAAACCGAACAGTGCTATCTTTTGAACACGAGGCCTGAGCTTGGCATGCTTGTCTGCTCACACTGTACAAGACTTTACAGAGTACAAACAAGAATAAAGATATTGAAGTTGTAAGCCTGTACGGACAGGACGTAGTTCTTGTGCAACTGGTGAACATGACCGGCAGGAGTGATTATGGTGGTGATTTATGGTAAATTACACTTCCACTAGTGATTTATGGGTTTTATGCAATTGCTTATGCAATGCACTAAACTTGACATCTGTTTTTAACATGATGAATGCCCTGTATGTAAAATCAGCCGTGATTATTAACTACTTAATGGGATAGTTAGAACGGAACTTTTGTAAATCATGTAAAATAAATAAAGAAGGTTTTGACTGAAAGTCAGTCAGTGAATGAATGAATGACGCATTTCTATAGCGCTTTACTGTGTATTGCTATACACCCAAAGCGCTTTACAATCATGTGG
>JAUMHR010000068.1:1256444-1270148 GCA_032361145.1 Enteromius fasciolatus
AATATATATATATATATATATATATATATATATATATACACACACACACATACAAGTCTGTTAGTTCTGAACAAATGTAGAGTGACAAGCCTAAAAAACTGTCTATTCATGAATACAGAAGGAATGGGGAGAATATGCAATAGGAGAACATACAAGCAGAGTCGCGTCTAAAGGATAACGTGACCTTTTCCTCACCACCATCCACCATTCATAGACAAATTGAAGCCTTTTCCACCAGCCATCACCATCGACAACCTGTAATCTCAGCCGTCATCCTGAAACAACCCGTCTCCACTGCCTGAACAATTTTACAGTGTCTGAATCGCGCCCTTTGAACTGTGCATCTCCTCAGTGGCGTCTCTGAGGGCCGAAGAATTCACTTCAGTGCACACCTCATGGCTAAATGCACAGAACCTCATCAGATAACGCACACACTTCGACCCATCTACACACAAGCGCACACTTTCCCCTCCGTCCTTCATGCAGGGCGCTGTCAGCCAGACTTCCTGTGCCAGGTCTGCTTCAAGGTTAGCTGCTCATTGTATTGAGTGAGTGGCTGAGGTTCTCTCAGCGGCGAGTGGGCCTACTGGATGCATTATCACCTCGGCGGGGGGTGTGGGCGGGGGAGCTTATCCGGCCCTCCTGGTCTGCGTGAAGCGGGCCGCCACGAATGCCTCATGCAAAAGGATTAGAAGCCTATCGACTTCACCCCTGGCTCGACACGGATGCGCTGACCGCAATTAATAGGTTTAATTTCACCCTTTTTAACATAGCTACCGGCCAAAGGAGAGGATTGAGGCTTCGGCCATATGGCCTATTTATTATACGTAAACACTGAAAGGCATCATGAGGGGTTTTTGAAAGGATAACGTAGATGCCAATGAGAAGAACTAAAGGGATTGGTGAGCTTTAAGCCAATGTGTAAAATCATATGCAGTGGTCACGTTACTGACTAAAGTCCTGCAAGTTATTAAGAATTGGGAAATAGTTATTATTACACAACATGTTTTTTTGGCAGAACACAAACATATTGACCAATTTCAACTTCCTGAGTAAGAGCATTCTTTGTTATTTTATAAATTGCTAGGATTGGGTAACATTTGGCCAAGATGAATCCATTTGAAAATCTGCAAAAAAATCGATATTGAGAAAATCGCCTTTAAAGTTGTCCAAATTAAGTTCTTTGCAATGCATATTTCTAATCAAAATAGGTTTTGATGTAATTCCAGTAGGAAATTTATAAAATATCTTCATGGAACATGATCTTTGCTTTATACTAATAATGATTTTTGGCATAAAAGAAAATACCCACACACACACAAAAAATTAAAATGTTTTTTTAACACATTAAATGAGTGTGTACTGTGCATAGTTAAATGTAAGTTAGATGTAAATACAAAGACTCAGACAAATAAGAAAAAGTTTATGTGTGTGCATTAAATAAATGTATAATATAAAATAATATAAAAATATATAAATGTGTGTGTATTTATATATACATAAATAAACAGTGCACAAATATATTATGTAAAGATATATATAAAGAAATATATTATGTAAACAAAAAGGTTTTATTTTGTGATCTATTTTATCGTGATTAATCATTTGACAACACTATAGTTATACTGTGTATATATATATGCGTGTGTGTGTGTGTGTGTGTGTGTGTATAGCCTACACATAAAAGAGCTAATTCATACAAATACAAAATATCTTTTAATTAACAATGTAAATCTAAATAAATTTAAAATATGAATTCCTTTATTTGCACTAGGTACATATTAAAAAAAAAAGAGGAGACATATGGGAGATAGAGATGGGTGAATGGATGAATGAAGAACACATGAGCTACAGGGAACAAAGAAGTTCCAAAGTCCCAAAACCACATCTGGTCTGGGGGTCCGTCGCAGTGCCAGGGGTGCTAAACAACTGCTGTAGCAAACGCAGCAATTTCGTGTTTTCGGCTCTGTGGTTTTTATGCTGACGGCCGTATGTGTGTGTGTGTGTGTGTGCACACGTCATAAAAATGTGTCTGTGTGATATTCTCTAGAGGGTTTAGAAGTTGTTTACTGCTTCTCTCTAGGGTTTGGCTACAGCTCTTTCTTTTAACACGGTGAGACACAGAACATTCTGCCATTGCACCTCCTCTTGGAGTCAATCACACTGAGAACGCTAAATACAGTTAGAGAACCACAGCCATGCTGAATGCTGTAAGCCTTGGATTATCCTGTACAAATTTAAAATGAATACCTGGTGTGGATTCTGCTGTCGTGTTCCACCTAAGTAATCCTAATACCAACATTTACATTCAGAAAATGCAGCATTAAATGAAAACATTTAAACATAGCAGCACACAAACTTTCCAGTCTCAACAGGTCTACACTATCTACAATGCAAGTCAGATTTTTCCACTCAGCTGTGCTGTTGAAACAAGCCATTTAAAGACCCCAATGAAGTTGCATGACAAGTTTTCTTTTACTAAGCATGTGCTTATGCATTTGCAATTAAAACTAAATTAGAGAAGGATTTTTTTTTTCAATAGCCAATAAGCTTAATTTGCAACTTGGTTACAGGTGGTTTTAGAAGTAATATTCTTGTTTTAGAGACTGCATTTAGAGACCGATTTGCCTTATTGCTCCAGTTTCCCAGAATAAAAAGACTGTACATTTATAAATTGCTTAATGGATTTATTCAGCATTTTAGAGTTCATTAGCATGTAAATGCCAAAACTAACCAACATGCATCAAAAGCCACAAAACGCTAATTTTGATTTTATGGAGTCTCTTTTTCTGGCAAGTTCATAAACGATCAGAGTTGCTCCAAATAATATTTACTTTTCGTGATGAGCTCGTCTTCAGCTAGTAAACAATTTACTGAGTGTGACGTGCTGGTGGCCTATAACTCACCACGCAAAGGGACGGTAATAAACTGATTTTCATTGACTAATGACTGCCAGTGTGGACTATTTTCTGGTTTTGTCTAAAAGGCAGCAGTGACATCATCTGCTGTTTTCCCACTGAGATCTGCAATCAGCGAAATGGCAACTAAAAGGTTTCTGTGTGTGTGTGTGTGTGTGCATGGCTATGTTTGTCCGTCTGCCTGAAAGAGAACGTCACAGTGTTGTCTGTTCCCTGGAGATTTGTTTGGCTGCACACTTTTGTTTGTATCTGCAATTTGGTGTCATTTTGTCAATTACAGCAACAAGACAAAGATTTTTTTTTATTGGAATGGCCCTCAGAAAACATCCTTATTACCTAAAAGGCATCACTGAGATGTCTTGATGCATCAGTGCTCCATCTCCAATTACATGGCTTTCTTACAGCGCACATCCATGAATGAATGTTCAAGAGTGAAGTAAATTTTAAAGGATTTCTCCTGCTCAGGGAGTAGGGGGCAATGAACACTGTGTAGGGACCATGTCGAGCGAAACAAAGTGCACAGAGCACTCTTCAACGAGCTGATTATCAGAATTAATTGTGTAAACAACTTTCTTGGTGCGAACAGACTGGAAAATTCCAGAAAGCGTTTACATCCCCAAAATGGCTGCTCTCTTTACCTCTTCAGAGACTACATTTTTTGGGACAGGACTAGTCTGTTATGCCACGGATTTTCATCCACAGCCAGATCCAACTACAAAACACACCACCACAATAACAAGAATGCATCAAATTGGAATCCTGCCTTTTGGCAAAGATTTGCCCGTCTGCAACGTCAACACCCTGGAGGTTTAGCACTTGAGAAAAAGAGAAAAATGATACTCTCATTCTCTCTCTCCCTCTCCGTCTGTCTTTCCCTCCCTTGCTGTCGTGCTCTCTCTCTCTCTCTCTCTCTATTTTAATGTTATTTTCTGCTCTGTGCAGTGTCTGGCTGGCCCTTGGATTCGTCTCAGACACGGCTCCTCTGAGGCACAGTCAGAGAAGAGGGTACCGGGCCGAAAGCCCCTGCACCGCATCATCCAATTACCCCCGACAGCCTCTGCCTGTGCAGGGATTCCCATGGCCCTCTCTCTGCCTGCGCCGCTTACCAACCGCCCCTCTCTACATGCGTCAGACACAAAAGCAGAAGACTGCCGAGCATGACCGCGGTTGCGAAACTCGCTGGATCTAACGTTCTTACAGAGCGGGATGTAGTGGACCACGCTCTGATCTTCTCATGTGTCATGAAATGCCCAATGTCAGCAATTACTACACAAGACCTCGGAGGCTTTTTAGAAGCGCACAGCTGAGATGCAATCCCTGGATCAGTCAACTCGGTGCTTTCTCACTCTCCTGAAAAAAAGTATGAGTCCTACCTTTTTCAGACGACCGCCTTTGGTCCCCACAAAAGCCAGAGAGTGGTTCTTGTAAACATAGGCGATGACCGAAGTCATTTTGTCATTGGATTCGGAGAAAAGTGGAATTCCGCGAACCATCTCCGAGACGCCGAGTGGGGCGTTCATATCCAGACCACAGAAGTTGTCATCAATGGTGAGGAGCTAGAAAAGAAAACGATAAATGATGTTTAATTCATCTACATAAGACTAGTCAACTAATAAAATGGCAAGTTGGATGAACATTAGCAAGTATATGGATGTTGCAGACAAAGCCATTTCTGTTCCCTTTGATGCAACATACATGTTTACTAGACCATTTGCAAGGCAGCTTCAAAGCAAATACATCATTGTCACTACTTAGCAACAATTCAGCCAGTAATATCTAAAATGGGGTTGTGAGGTTTATCTGATATAAGACCCAGTGCATTTATCATTTCAGGTGGAAAAGCATCTTAAAAAAATATCTTTTAAATATGGCATTTCAGGTGATGCCGTGCGACTTTGTGTGACATGTAACATATGGCTGGGAAAGTTGCCAGTGTCAGCCAGAATGGAGTGATTTACAGCTTCTGATATAGAAATAATAATTTGGTAATGCTTCCATATTTCAGTCTGCTGCGAGGGCTTTGGAAACAACGGCATCCATTGAAACAGCTGCACAGACTTCAGGATAAAATGTCAAACAAATCGAAAGCATGATTAATGATGCCCAGGGCTTTGACTCATTGAGGGCATGAAACCATAACACTTCTCAAGCGCTGCCAAATATGATACGCTCACGGCCTTTAATTCATTCATGAGTGTCTCCTCAGGCTCTGATAAGGCCTGCTCAGAATAAAAAGTTTGAATCTTAATTTAAACAGATTTTTTGCATTATGCAAATTTATTAATTTAAAGTGTTTATCATTTCGAATAAAATTATGTAAAGTAGTATTTAAGAATATTCCATTCATTCAGATTTAGGATGTTTTATTTTAGTGTTGTGTTTTTTGAGCAGTGTATAAATATACATATTTATAGTACTGTATGTACTATAAAAACCACCGCTGTTGTTTGACCAACATGATGATGTAAGCCACTTTAGAAGGTCTAATTTCTCTCTGAAAGCATTACCCATAACCATCATTAAGCAGCCTAACAGGTGTCTCAAACTGCTTTATTAGCATTAATATTTCAGTTTTTAATGGCATATACCCTCAATTGGATCATGAAATACGAGACAGCTTGAGCTGCACTCTGCCCCCAGGCACCAACCCACAGCACAGTCCCCAGTGATGAAGTAGGTGAAGGGCAATCCTGAGTGATGCCCAGGATGCGAGAAGAAGCATCTGGATGTACATTATCACTCAGACTCTTTGTGTATGTACTGATATAATGTGCATACTCCCTTGATAAGAGTTCAATTGTATCTGAAGTAGCATTTATCTTGATAACAATGTCTCCCAGCTAATGCGGCTTAAAAATGCAGGCCAGGGGACAGAACTGGGCCGACCTAGGAGAGACGCGATCAATCAAGTGACCGGATGGGTCTTTACGTGCAATATAGCAAATATCTATTTGTCAGCGGTCAGGAGATACAAGACCCTTCATTAAGCAAATGGAAGACAGGGGCTGTCTCTCTAAAATGGCGGTTTATGAGTGATCGGCCGAATCGATAGCGAACACTGCACTCAATTCTCAGTTCACTCAATACAAGCCGGAATGCAGAATAAATAGAGAAATGAAGGAGAGTATAGAAAGAGAGCGAGAGAAAACAGGGAAATGTTCAACGTCGTATACGTTTTTCCCCTCTCTCTGCAGATGTCTGACCTTTAGAAATGCTCTGCTGTCAGCCAAAGCCTGCGTGCCGCTCGGCTCGCCAATGCCAGCCCAGAATAATGGTGCTCATTTCTAGCGCACGGCTCTTGTTAGAAAGCCGCAGCTACATGAAAGATCTGTTTTCTGCAGTGTTAGTCTTTCTGCAGATGTCTCCTGTCCATATCGGGGGCCATGAATCATTGCGGGTTGTTGAGGCAGCAGCAACCTGCTTCTGCGTGCGCACCTGCTTACACACGCAAATAAAAATAAAACTCGACCGCAATCACGGCCTCCAGCACCCTTCATCCTGCTTACACAGGTCAAAACGTGTAAAGGCCCAACGCAGCAGACTTGTAGCAACAGCTACAAAGACTTGCCACCTCTGAGGTTAAGAAAACTGTGCAAAGAATAAACACAATGACAGTCATAGCTGTGACACAGACTAATGCCTTTTGGCATTGCAGATATTTTATCAGAAAGCCCAGGCCTTTGTGTGGCAGGGCGCATATGCCTGTGACACAGACTTGAGGGGATGGAGCATGTGTCTCAACGTCTTCTCAATGGCATATGCCACGATATTTCTGGCAAGGTGAACAACATGCCAATCAGACCCTATGTGCTGCAATCTAATGAAATAGGCTTCCCGTCTGTCAACCTTTCAGGAAGCAGACAAGTTTTCATTACCTAGCCACATAAACATGACATTTCCTCTCTTTCCCCATCCTGATGTAAATAACATCTCTCAACGCCCCATGCACGAGAGGGGGCGCCCTGCCTGCCACCCTCCTCTACTCCCTCGTGCGCGCCGTTTCTCTGCCTTTTATGCTTTCTTTTCGTCTACGACTGCCCCGCTTGCTCTCGGCACGGAGCGCATGAACAAGCTGCTGCATTATTGGCAATTTCACACTGAGAGTCTGAAGGTGTAAAGGAGGAGGGGGGGAGAGAAAGAAAGGAAGAGGGAATGGTTTGACGAGTGCAACTAAAAGCTTCTGGATCGGCGCAGGCGCCGTTTTTTCATTTGAACTGGTTCCAGAGAACGGGGAAGCAGAATCAGGTCACTCGGACCGCTCGCTGCCTGGCTACGTCCTGCAACACAAAGGCAGCTCTCTTTTCTTGAGCCGGCGTCTCTGTGTCCCTGGATAGTAAGACAACAAGTGAAATCCAAGCTTTTTTTTTTTTTAAGCTTTTTTCAAAGTCTTTTTGTCTAATCTGAGCACATACGGGACTAACCTCGAGTACATGGCAGAAGCAGCAAAAGGAACCCACGGTTGCAGGTCTGGGGCATCAACTACAAGCTTTTTAGTTCAAAACGCCTTTTGTAGTCCTCACTGTCAGCTGAGAGGGCGCAAAACATTTTAATACACTATTAATAGATCCCAGTTTGATCAAAATGCAGAGTTTATGCAAATAAACCCTGATCAGTGCTGCGAGTGTACATCATTCAGATGATGAATCGGCTCTTCAAGAGCTAATTCTGCACAGTCATATAATTACCCTTTCAGAGTCTTTCCTTTTCATGCTCAAGTAATATCTCACGCAGGGATTGTTGTTAGCAACAAAGACATTATTTCCCACAAATCTCAGCTCCATGTTCGACGTAATTATATCAACACTCAATCAGCTCGAAGAACGGCAATCCTTGTGCTCACACAATCCTGCGGCATTTAAGAGGTTGTTTTTGTGTCCGTTATGTCTTTGATTAGGTGCATTCTCTACTTGCTCTGTCTTAATGGTTTCTATCAGGGTTTAACGATTGATAGAAAATCACGCTGGCTCTCCACAGAAATAAACCTTTTGGGAGAATAGCTAATAGCACTCTAATATGGATGCACAAAACCGCAGTGTTTCAAATACACTGTTGCCTGAATAACTACTTGAATGTTTTATAATTAGGCTGATTTTGGGTTTGCCTGACCCAAAATATTTCTTGGGACACATGAAGACACGTTGCGTCCTTTTAGTAAACCTAAGGCTAAAGGTTAAGCCAAGTTCTGCAGAACAGTGGATCTTAGAGTTGCTCATCCTCATCCTGACAGAGTTTCAAGACAATTTAAACTTGGACTGTTTTTAACTTGACAAGTAGAGTGGCATGACTAGGTAGCAATAGATACGTTTTAATTTATTGAGAGATATTGAGTAAGCTTGAACACTGTATTTAGCAGTATCACCCATCCCTACACTCTATCCTTCTGTACCACCCTCTCTCTCTCACACTTGTCTTTCACACCGCTTTTTTGAAAGTTCTCATCATCTCCGTTTCTATCCTGCTGTGGCCTCTACCCAGTGCAGACTTTACTTGAGATCTCAGCTAAAAGTGAATAAAAAAAAAAAAAAAAGAAGTGATGAATATCGCACAACTATCTGCACGTAATGACATTTAATGACTTAATGACTGTAAACCCTCTCTGTAAGAAAGATTCAGCAAGCTTCCGCTTCCATAGTAAAGACCTCCAATTGAAAGCACTTTGCTAGTATTATTTGATCCAACATTGGCCTTTTCTGAGCAATATCACTACTTCCAACTGAACCTTCGAGCTTCAAAGAAATTGCCAAAAGATATCAAAATGAGAGTTAAGGATACAAAAATCAAACTGAAATCCCATCTTGTGGCACTTTGCTGGCGTGAAGACATACAGTAGAGTTCAACATCTACATACAGCCACAGGACAGGATTTTCACAGATCTGCGATGGTATCTAAAAAGCAGATGAGTTGTGAAGCCTTCTCACATCTGCTCTACACCTCCTAGAGCTTCTTTAAACATGGATATTTAAAAAAAGAAAAACATGTGCAATAGGCCTACCTAACCAGTCAGATTTTCACAATTACAACATTTATGCAGAAATATTTATCAGAAAAAGTGTCATTTGCTGCTCAGTGACAAAAACACATTCAGCGGATGTCAATGATGTCACATCGTTCTTTGTGGATCAATGAAACCCCTGGGATTTGAAATGTCATCACTTATGAAGAAAGAGATTGTGTTTGCATTTGTGTGTTCTTAAGCCATGTGTTGGATGGATATGAAAAATGTACGCACCTATGAAATGCTGAAAGCAGGTTATACTGCCAGATCTCAACTGGCAAAAAGCATTGAAAGTGTTCTGTGCTTGAGTACACACTCCCATGTCAACATGCGTGTACATGCATGTGTATGCACATAACGTTTCCGATGACTTCAACGAATGAAGGCGGTAAAATTGACGTACTGCTCAAGAAACATCCAACAAGTTCTGGAGCGCATAACCTTTTCACATCTACATGTAAAGTGAGTTTAGTCTGATTAGGAGATAACGATCTTATGATGGATTATGACCTTTGCTGCAGTAGTTACGATGGGAGATGTAATTACTGAGGCCAATAAACCTGGAGATCGACTTTAATGAATGGAAATGCACTGCGCACAGTGCAAGCGACTGATTAAAACCATGTCACACCGTCCCATAAAGTGGTTCTCCCAGAAAGCATCACCAAAGAGGAATCTTGGCGAGGAACTGGAGCAATCTCAGGGGGACTGCAATACTTCAGACTGATAAACTAGCATGTTGTCCAATTCAGAAGTGCACTCATTCATTTTACCTATATTTCATACAAAAGAATTAAGCACTGCGCACACAAGGTGGCCAACGGAGTGAATATGCGTGAAATTGAAACTCATTGCAAAATTTGCAAAGGAAAAATGTTTTGCCCTGATGCCCTAATTGTGAATAGCACACTTTTAGAATAGCAGAATTATCTGAAACCGTTTGCTTTTGTGTAACGTTGCATGTCAATATAAGTCCACCTCCTTTTATAGGGGAAAAAAAATATGACTAGTAGCTGGAAACTAATGGGAACTGACAGCCACTTCGACAAAATGAGGGCCAAAAAAATCTGATCTCTCTAGAAGGGCGAAAAGTGCTAATTATTTGGCAATAAAATGTAATGAGCATGCAGAGAGACTGACAGCTGTAAGGGAAAAGCCTATAGCCTGATTTTAATGACTTA
Organism: Enteromius fasciolatus; assembly: GCA_032361145.1. NCBI lineage: Eukaryota > Metazoa > Chordata > Actinopteri > Cypriniformes > Cyprinidae > Enteromius > Enteromius fasciolatus. The sequence continues at coordinate 1,266,540 of JAUMHR010000068.1, forward strand.
TAATTGAGATGATTATGAATAATAATGAGACCAATCTTAATTTAAAATGTTCTTATCTGTCTGACCGCAATGTCTCTATATGCGAAAATGAGGTTGAGAAAAATGCATAAATTAAGCAAAAAAAAAAAAAAACCTATTAGCATGTGCTGTCCTTGTTTGCTTGAATACATCACTCCAGGAGATGAGAAGGGTGAATTTACTGCGCCAGACTCATTTTCACACCATTTCTTTCTGCTGACATAGGAAATGGGTGCTGGTAGATTATTTTTTATAGGTCAGATGTCAACAAAGAATGATCTACAGACTTCCACACTGATACATTCATTAAGTGATACCACCATGCAAGTATCATCACAAACACTTTAAAATGATCTTTTTGACAATCTCAGTATTAACAGGAATATTAACAAAGACACTCTTTTAGCAAAATGGGACACAAGACACAATGGATATAAAAGTCTGTAAATAAACATTACAATATCTGGCTTCGCAAAAAAACGGAACAATACAATTAAATTGTTTTGGTTCAAAATAAGCACAGCAGGCAGCAATATTCCAGTCAATCACAAATCAAACCTATACGCGTTAAAAAAATAATAATAATAAAATAAAATAAAATAAAACATGAGAATGCCTTTTGTTGTTTAGGTTTGAACACTCATCTGTCTGGGCCCAAAGGCACTTGGGAAGTCTGAGAGATGTTTGGCACAACCAAAGCTACAGTAGTCTTGAGCGAGCTTCAGATCTCTGCCTCTGCATTTGGATTCCCCTTTGGTGTGTCTGAGCTTTAAATAGCAGCACACAGCTGCCAGTTGTAACCCTGTGGGAGTAAAGCTGTGAGCATGACTTATCGAACCCTGGACTTGGGATTAAGAGAACATGGGCCTGACTTCAAATCTCATGAACGCATATCTGTATTGGACGAATAATACAATCGTTGACTGTGGGGGGAAGGCGAGGATAATAATATTTATTACTAATTAATATTTACGTTTTTTGTATACAAGTAGAAAAAATAAAAAAATAGTAAGGCATGGGAAATAATTAAGAGCTCATGTCACATGTAGTGGTGAATATTTCAAAGAGACACAATCTCTTCTATAATGAGGTTGACAGCATGACCATTGTGTGTGATACGCCACGCCTCAGTGTATGTGACTTCATTACACCATCTAGAAAGATTTAGTCTAAGTCTGATTTAATGAACTGATGAAGATGGCTAGTCTGTCTCACGTAGTGAAATGCACACCCTTTCTTTTGTGAGTTTGTGTGTGCGCACATGTCATGTTTGACATTAACAGTGCCCCTTTATGCAGTCTGACTGCCCTAATGAGCAGTAGGGCTGCTCATCTGTTCATTAATTGGGAAAAAACACACACCATGAGAGCTTGAAAGAGTCAGCACAGAGTACTGCTGGCAAATACATTTATTAATTTACCATGGTAACCATAGTTATTTGTTATTTCTAGAGTAAAACTATGGTAATGTGATATTAGCCATCACTGTAAATTTAAAAAAATGATGGTTTGAAAAGCTGTTCACTGAAGTTTAAAAGGCAGATGCAATGCCACAGAACACAGGTGTCTCGGGAAGCGTTTTACAAAGTTGAACATGCCATTCTAAACGTGGCACTTGGTGCAAGAAACATGGAGACACACTGCAACATCCACAGACGTCCCTCTACCACATTTATGTAATAAAAAAAAAAACATTTCTGAAAGAAACACTTGCTAAAAAAATAGAAGAAATGCCATTAAAGCCGTAATGGAATTCATGGCAAATATTCTCGTTGTCGGGTCTCAGAAAGATTAGATCACAGTTCATATATTTTTCTATATTATGTTTGATATACATCTTAAATAATAAAAAAGCTATTCATCCATGTCATCTGCCTGCACATGATACATCACGATGACTGCTAGTAAAGACCTGAATTTTGGACAGAACTAGAGATATATCTTGTATGAGCCAGGCTTACATTATGCTATGATTTTCACAGCATAATATCCTTATCGTTTGCAGAGGGCACAGAGAGGATATTAAGATATACATCACTTTCATATCTTCAGCGAACCTGCATTACTATCATGTCATGTTGATGTAATGTTTGCAGAGGGCTGAATATTGAGAGAATGTTATCTTCATTCATGAAGAGGGGCTTGCTTGATCTCACTGCGCTTCTCTGCTTACTTAATTAGACTTTCATATCAGGAAAGTCAAAAAGCTACTGAGTCGCTACCAGTTTTTTTTCCCCTCTTTTTCCTTTCTTTCGTACTTCTTGGTTTGCACAGAAAAGATTGTATATGTTTGGTAAATTATGGCGTGCAATATTCCAGCAATTTTCCAACCTGGCAGCAGTGAGTTTTTCATGCATTATTGAAAACACAAACCCATCTGAGATTAACAACTGCACTTCTTGTAAAATCTTCCGAGCGATATTAGCTAAACATCCATCACCCCCACTAAGATAGCAGGCTCATGTGCTGTTTTCTCACTCCTGTCATTCCCCTACTTTTATTCTTGTTAACGTGGTCCCATTGAGTGCAGACTCAGGAATACCACAGCCCAAGAGCGTTTAACTTCAGTCGCAGAACCACCTAAAAGATGTCATTTTTTTGCCCTGGGATGTATTCGAATATATGTGTGTTTGTGGGTGTTTTTCTGAGACACATGAGTGTCTGAATGCATCTGTCTATGAGCGTGTGCTTTTATTCATAGGTGAGTCAGCACAATTGTGCCCATGTTTCTTCTGCCTGTGGGTGTTTGGAAGCTGCTTTATACCTAATGTAGTCTGCTCACTGTGAAAGACAACATGAAACAGCATTCAAAATGAATTCAACTTCTATGATGTACCGTATACTTAGATGACGCAATATTCTGTGGCAAGCCAAGGATGAGTTTTAACCAATGGGATGTATTTTTACCATAAAAAGGGGCACAGTTATAACAATTTATAACATAATTTGTTAAGGTTATATTACTCCCTACCATAGTCTTGGTTAAATCTGCAGACTTGAAAGCTTATTACGTAGAGAAAGTCACAATATTTTAAGCATAAATGTTATAACTATTACAACTATTATAACGATTTTTAAATAAATAAATTGATATAAATATAAAATTGTAATATTAATACTGTTTAGTTAACAGCCACGACATTTAACATAACCATTATAAATAGTCAATATTAACTATTTAATATTGAGGAGGGAATGCGAAATGAGAAAGGGAAGGAAGTGAGCTTATTTAAGGAGGATGCTTGTAGTTTTGATTGGATGGAGTAGAAAATAGATTGATTGATTAATGCGGTGGCCAGCCGTGGAGAATCATGCATCTGCACTCTTCCCGAAACTTGTTTAACAACATTACTTAGTGAAAATAAATGAATAATAAACTAATTAAAAAACAACATTTTTTAACTCTACAAGTGAATTTGGACATCACAGTATACATTTTTTATTATTTCTTTTTTTTTAGATTTTCTTAATATTTAAATACACACATACATACATACACACACATTATATATATATATATATATATATATATATATATTATAACAACAACAAAACCAGTCATAAGTGTTAATTTTCTGAAATTGAGATTTAT
>JAUMHR010000068.1:1270248-1283260 GCA_032361145.1 Enteromius fasciolatus
AAAAGTTGCTTAAATATCTTAATTTAACTAATGCTTAGTCCTGGCTTAAGCTAAGCCCCGTTTGTGAAACCGGGCCACTGTGTCATACTGTCAGCAGAAGCATGTGGGCTTGTGCCATATATGTTTTACTGTAACTGAAATGCGCTGTGTTGTCTGTACACTGGAAAACAGAGGGTGCGTTAAGTAGCATTGAGGTGTGTGAGCACTGCAGTTTGCTGTTCTCAGAATGTCTCATTACGATGAAGAGGATCTGACCTCACTACTGCAGTGTGGTGTAGTCAGCATGCATCTCACACCCTGAGAGAAGAAAGAGTCTCTCTCTTTTTCTCTCTCTCTGTACACTCAGCTTCCTCCTGGAAAATAATAATAAATAATAATAAAGACAGTAAAAACTAAATTTGTACAAAATGAGAGTGCTTTTATTGCTATGAGGTTGAAAAGCGGTTCTGGCTGGTTGCTAGGGTGTTTCTAAGAGGTTGCTTACAGGCTTATTTAAAACGGGCTCATCTATCTGTTTAGTAGCCATGGGGATTTTAGTTAGAATTAGTTTGATCTTAATGTAAGCTAACAATATTAGCGTCCACACCAGCAAACAATATCATCTGTTTATTCACAGAAACAAACTTTTACCTCCAAAAATATTGTATAATTTTGCTATACTGTATATGAAGGTCACATAGAAATCACTTTCAAACCAAACAACTTTCGGCAAATCTCTATTACCAACCTGAACCAGCTGCCAAATCTGCACTGGGAAATGTTTCATACTCATACAAACTTCCTATTAAAATTACCTTTAAAAATTGGACAAGCAGTGGTGAAGGTATAATCACACTATAATGAAGTACCAAAAAGCAGCAATCTGTTGGTAAATATGCCAAATCTAATTGAACCCTTTAAAAACAATTAAAATGAACCTAATTTAGAACGCTGAACAACCACAGAATCCTTCTTTACTGTCATTTTATATTACATTCAAGTAATTGTATATTATTTACATTGTGTCCAAAAATTCTAGCACAACAATTTAAGGTATCATTCATGTTTGTAGCAAAAATGTTGCAGGAGTGATATGTCAAAGTTTAAACACTACGGAAAATAACACAGTTCCAGAGAACACTTCCTCTCTTCCTTCCTGGCTCTTCTTCTCTCATTCATATGTAAAACAGACACCTCCAGTGAGGTTCTGCTTATCAAGTATGCTCTGTCTAAACCAAACTTCATCAAACATGGCCGAAGATCTCTGTTGACTCAGTAACGCTCATTGATGATGCAATGTTTCAGCTTAATAGAATAATTGAGTTTCTTTATATTTTATTGACTCTTTGAGAATAAAACACACAAGAAAACCCTGCACTCTCTCCCCTCCACCGCCTTAAACTTCATTTATTTTTCCGCCGGCTTCTTATTATTGATAAGACACGACTTTGGCTTTATTTGAATGTAAATGAAGCGTTAGATTAACCCGGGCCGTGGATTTGAAATATTACAGATGTATTTGTAGGGAAATTAGATTTAGTCCTCTGATCTGATGGATTCCTCCGATGGCTTTTTTCTTTTCGTCCTCTTTTTTTTTTATGATGAGCACATATTTGATTTCGGAAATGGAAACAGCGCAGCAGCTCTCGCTCCATCTGCTGATTATATCCCATGATTACTGAGGTGAAGGTAAACAGAACTCACTTGATGGAGGAATCTTTGGGCCGCCGCAGTGTCACCCATGTCTGAATTCTTGATCTGTATTTTATCTATCAGGTCTGTCTGACATCACCACATGATGCAATTACAGGGCTATGCAACGTACATTACTCAATAAATAGATAAATAAATTGCCTACTTCTCAATATATGTAACAGGATACTCATTAGTTTCAAAAATACACTACAAATTAAATTCATACTTACAGTGACTTAATGTTTTATTATAAAAAAAATCCTGATATCATAATGAATATTAAAAAAAATAAATAAATTAAGTACTGTAGTTTAAAATAATGTTAAATATTTAAATAGATTTTTATATTTATTTACTTGCTTAACAACCAAAATATTATGTGAAATTAATTAACTGGAAACTCAAATTAATTTGCAGAAATGTGCAAAAAAAAAGATGTTATATGAGAAAGAAGACCCCTGCATGACTCTGCTATTTAAAAACTATTTGAGAATGATTAATATGTGTACCAAATATGACATGTCTAAGAACTTGGCAACTATCTTCAACACTGATACAGTAATATATTAAACCCATATTACAAATACCAGTGCTATTGCAATTAGGCGTCCGCTGTTCAAATCCTGACTTGAATCCTCCCCTTTCATTTCCTGTCAATACCGATCTGTCCTATTGTAATAAAGGCTACAAAATAATAAAATAATAATAATAACAAATACCAACATGTAAATGCAAGAGAAAGAGAACATTAGCATAAACAGACTGTATGTTTATGCGATAGAGGAATATATAGACAGAACATTAGTGTGTACAGGGTGAGTGTATTCCTGCCTAAGGCTGTCTTTGCTCTCTCCTTCATGGCCCGAGTCCCAGCTCTCAGCTTGACCTCTACACCACATACAGAGAGCAAATGAACAGGAACTAACACGCAGCTCTGCATCTCTCCCCTCCGCTCGACAACCCTCTCGTATCTCTCTTTTCAGCCCCACAATTCCCTTTCATCCTCTAACCATCTCTCCCTCCTCTCTCTTTTTATTGCTTTCATACCCGTGCTCACCTCATCGCTCCTTTAGTCTTTTTTTTATTTTCTCCACTCACCAAGGATAAACTTTCATATTTAAAATACCATTCTCAAGAAATCCAATTTTCTGCTCATGTTCTGCTCAAGACGAACTTGCAAGGTGTCTCAAGAACATATGTCTCTATATGCTTGTTAGATTTGTTTTTATTTAAGCACTATAAGAAAAGTTCGCATTTTTTATTCCAAATATGGGAATTTTATGCTTCATGCATTTGCAATATATCATGTTAGTCATTCATTACCATGGTATATATCAAAGTACAGTCACAATAACATAGTATGACTTACGGCATTTCTTTGCATGGGAAGTTAGTTTTGCAATTTTGCAAGAGTTATCCCACACCACGTACCATCTGTTCTCATCTCATCTCCTCCACTTTTCTTTTCCTATGCTCAAATGTTTCCTTCATTTTCATAAGTGTGTGTTGAAGTGGTTCACTCCCTCCTGGGAAGTCAAACCTGTATCCATTAAAAGACATAAAAAATATCTGAGACCATAAATATATATGCAAACATATGAATGCCAACCCACAATTGAAATCCGGAGAGAGGTTTCTGGAGCTCCTCGGTGCTACATGCACGACACACTCATAAATGGGTGGAGGGAGGGAATCTGTGGTGTGTGTGTGTGTCTAGGGTCTCATCTCTTGTCCATGCTAATGAGCGTAAAGTGACTTCACTTGCTGCAGCTGTCCGGCAGGCTGCTCAGTCGATTGGTGGCAAAATAAATAAAGATCTAGACGATGTGGTTTATGGATGACTGCTTCTGTCATGAAGGCCGGAACTCTGAGGGTCTATGAGGAGAACACAAATTACAATTATTAACACACATGCACACACACACAAACGTTTGCCAGCTTTGCCATTTTAGAAATATACAGGAATATTAGGCCTATACTGTATTATTATTGGATACAGTTTTTTTTTTTCAGTGTAACTACAGTATACTGGACCAAGTAATATTAATTAACTACATGCACTTACTACATTCTGTAGTTAGGATTAGGGATTGGCTTATAGTTACTTGGATGCTATTATGCATGATGTATTGTTATTGTTATTATAATAGTAAGTACATGTAACACTTTGTTTCCTTATATTTAATTAAATGAATGCATCTAAATACAAAGCCATAGTAAAGAGACCTCTTTTAAAAACATTGAAAAGTCTTACTGACCCAAAACGTCTGGACATACACAAACTTCAGAGTTAGTATGTTGTATGTATTCATGCATTTTGTATTTAATGGTCTCTCATGATTCCAGAAATCTACAGTTTAAAGGATATATTTGAAAAACTTCTTTGTTTGTGGAACGGAACGGAGGCCAGCAAGTAGGTGCTGGGCAGGTAAACCTCACTCCCCTGATCTTATAAGGTCATAGCCTTTATCCTCCTTGTTAGAGCGCACGCCTCCCAAACCAGAGACATGGGTTTGAGAGGGAGTTGTAATGGAAGCGGATCCAGGGGGGTTACATTTACTCAAGCTTTCTTTCCTATGTTTTTATGCAGGATGTTCAATGCTGTTTTCAACATAGTGAAACTGACTGGTCAACACGTTTGTCTAGCTTCAAACTGTATCATAAAAGTACCATAAAAACAGAACATCTGTTATGTGCATATTCAAATTAGATCACAGTCGGTTATGGGATAACCAATGACATTTGGCAACATAGACGTCAAACCAGGCTCCAAACATTTGAATGCACACAAATAGATATTCAAATATTATTTTCTTAGGTAAACTATTACTGGAAATAGTTTTAGATTAAGCATATAACGTCCCACTACAGGACTGCTTAAAATTTAATGTCAACTACTCACAAGTATATTACGTCTGCTCACTCGCCACCAAGTAATCCAGGTTTCACCAAGCCAGTCCACAGTAATTTAAAGCACACTGCAGACTAGTCTCCTCACAGAAATGAATGGCACTCGAGTCAGTGACCCTGATCCAAACCCAGCTTCATTACACGCTCACTGAACATGGGCCCTTCACACCTCCTCTTCAGTCTTGACTCACATGTCGAACGGAACATGTCTGATAATGACGGTTAACAGTCAGTCATTCAGCTTCGCTCTGCTACTGCTGCGATGATCTCTGGACCTTTAATGTGCCTGTAGTGAACAGAATTGGAATTATTTGGGGTACAAAATGGCTGTCTATTATCTGTGTGTGACGGTGTGTGTATTGATGGTCTGTGGCTTGTGGTATGCGTCACACTTTAACATGTGGTAATGACAGTCCTTGGGCCACAGAGTCTCATTAGTGTGGACACACACACACTTCACCAGAGGTTATGAAGAGGGCCAGTGCACTTTGAAATTGTTCTGTAAATAAGTACAGCATTCATCTATAACCCCCGACCACTGGATTCCCCTCTGGGATCGTGCAAATCTTATGTCAGACTTCAGCTGCCAGCTTTTATTGGCTTGATTTGTCATTGTGCTGATGATATAGTTATATAGTACAGATTGAGATATTTGTCTGTATGGTATGTCAGCTCCAGCCAGGGTTGACTTTGATGATTGTTACTGTGCTGACTGGTGGGTAAAACGTTTAAGCTGGAGAGGGAACAAACACTCAAGCTCTGCCCATATTTAAACGCAACATAAAAGTAATGTATTGCTTTCCATAAAAAGTAACTAAGTATCATAATTAGCTACTTTTTAGGGAGTAACGCAATGTTGTAATGCATCACTTTTAAAAGTAACTTTCCTCAACACTAATAAGCAGAACATGGCCAACCGAATTTATATTATTGAACACATCAGATATATAGTGTCCTTTAAGCATTCGTATCATTTCTTGTATATTATATTCATATAGCATTGAGATGTTATTTTTGCTCCCAGTAGCTTTCGAGGACGAACAGGCTGTGAACTCAAAACAAAATCCAGCAGTTAGCAAACAAATCCTGAAACTATTTAGCATTACTGTCTTGTCAGAATATTTTAAATGATTTAAAGCTTGTGTATTAGCATAGTGTGTGGATTCTGCTTTTTGTTTGGCACATCTAAAGCTGCACTGGATGTTTTCCGAGTCCCGAGAAACACTTGAGACCAGAGCATTGACACAAGGCTCACCAATAAAACATCAACACTCCTGAGGTGAGAGAGAAAGAGAAAAGCGTCTCTGCCTCTCAGTTTGCCTGAGGGAATGCTATCCACTCCATTTTTACATGAAAGACCTTTTCTGTTTTTGTGATTGAGGGCATCGGGATGGCCTGAGGGAAGAGAGTTTGTGGGGGAGCGTTGTAGAATTGGGGGCGTGTTGGATGGTAATTCGCACGGAACAGCAAAATCCAATCATCCCGGTCAGTCAAAGCGCTGAGCACACAAAAAGGCGCCATTCTCGTCCACACAAACATGCGCGCGCTCTTCGGGTGGATATGAATCTGCTTTATTCGCTGTCGATTGAAGACAATGGTGCGCGTCGCAGATAAGATTCGCCCGGTCTCCCCGGACAGAGAAAATAACTATTACCCACCCACCTCGACCCCCTCCAAAACATACACGCGCGCAAACGCGTCCCAAACGTCCTACTCTCAAGCAATGAACACAGATAAGCAAATGTCATGTCGTTCTTGAGTTAACCCGCATTCATAGCGGTCGCCGTCACTTTCGTAATGAAAATCAATAACAGCCCAGGGGCCATGAAGGAAAGAAAGAAAAAATAAAACAAGCTAATAAGCAGATGCTAATGAGCCCCGGAGAAAGGTCAAGTCTAAACAAAAGATTTTCCCCTTATAAATATTTAACCATGATTAGTATAACAGAAACGGGTAATTAAGCCATCAGGCATCAGGGCCGGCTACCTCTGATTGGGCTCTCCTTTAAGATTAGTTCACTTGAGTGAAGGACCCCTCAGCAGCCCCTAATGGGCTTCTTTTGTCTGTGAAGATGTCCACTGAAAAAACAAACCACACACATAAACAACGGCAATGACTTCTGTCTCACAGATAACAGGATGCAATGAATGTTAAAAAGCTATTTATAAAGATGTGACTAGTAATTATATGGGCATTTGCAAATGATGATATTGGATTTTCAAAAGTAGAGCTTCTAAAGGAAGAGAGGATTGAGATCTGAAAAAGAAGGGCTGTACGCTGTATGTGCAAGGGGTCCAGCTTTGTGCTTGACAGGCTGATCAGCCTTGCAGGCTCATATGGTAAGGGTTAGCAGTAGGTCAGGCACAAAGCAGGACACCAATGGGCCTTAGTATTAAGGCAGCATACATGACAACCCAACATGCACTTGGTGAAATTCACTTGACAGGTATATTATAAGAAAACAGGAAAACGAATGCGGAGAGGTGCAGCTGAGCAGACTTACTCAAACTCAGCTTTTTGCTACATATACAGTAGATATAAATGTGTGGAATTTAACAGCATAGCTGAATATTTAATAGTCTCAGTCACATCTGAGTAAATTATAATACTAATTATATTAAATTGCTGCATGTTCTTATTCTTAACTTCATCTAAAATTAAGTATTTATGAAATAGCACAAAAAATAAATGAACAAAACGTAATTGATTAATTGGCAGCTATAGTTGAAGATGAAATCCTAAAATACTGGAAACTAAAACTGAAACAAAAAATATTTAAAATGATTTATGGATTTTTATAATAAAAAAAAAGAATAAAAGCAAACAAATAAAAATATAACAATAAGTGTATAAAAAAACAAATAAAACGTAACTATATAAGAATATCGAATAAAAAAATATAAGACAACTTAAAAGCAAACTACAAAAAAATTAATACTAAGTGTATTACAACTGAACTAAACGTTACAATTAATTAATTGACAAGTTAAAATTGAATGATTAAAAAATTGTAAACTAAAACTGACATAAAAATAAGCCAAATAAATTTAAAAGGATTTAAACATACACATAAATATAATAAAATACAGATGATTACAAAAACACTTAAGCAAACTGATAAAAATAGAAATGTAAATGTAAAAATTAATATAATTTTATTTTTAATAAAAACATTGTTTGAAGAAAAATTTGTAACAAATAATTTTATATATATAAAATATAAATAAAGAATTACAAGTATGTATAAAAACTGAATTCGTAATGAATGATTACAGACCTATAGGTTATGATGACTAATGAGGATGAAAATATAACCTATATATTATGATTTTATATATATATATATATATATAATGAATTATGAATATGTATAATGCAATAAAGCTACTTGAATACTTAAAAAAACTCTTTATAGCAAAGATTTTTGCAAGAATAGTAAGAGCATAAGCATTCAACTAATATGTTGTAATAGATTTACTGCCATCTATGGTCAACAGGACAGCAACGGGGTCAAGAGGACCCCTTCACCTGGAGCAGACACATATACGCCGTTTATGTGTGTGTGTGGGTCATTCCACGAGGACGGCTGTATGTTATCGCTCTTGTGCCATAACACACACACAAAAGAAGCAGGTGTGTGTGCGAGCTCATCATAAAGGGAGCAGTTCTTAGATTCCCAGCGCTCTTAGCAGGAGGATGCGAGGGAGCTTTAACACGTCTAACAGAAATTACACAGCTTTGCAGGTGAGTCAAGATGAAGATGGGTTTTTTCTCCTCCTCACGCTCCCCTGGTGGAGACACAAACCAATAAAAGCGGACGAGAAAGCAGTCATGTACCAAGCGATAATGCTTCCGCCTGCGCATACGCGTGTGTGCCAGAGGAAAAAAGAGCGAACGATTCTCTCGAGACAGACACTTGACATTTGTTGAATCAGACAATATATTCAAAATGTACGACCGAAAAGAAAAAATGAATCACTTTTATCTTTTCTCATTCCAATCTCTCATTATGCCCAAGTTTATCAACCACCAGCTCTGGTCCGGCGTGCTGCTGTAAGCTTGTTTAATAGAAGCATATCTCTCCCCTTATGCCACGCAAATAAAACGGGGGTTGTGTAGGATTAGGGCAGGGAAGAGGACATTACTGCCTTGTAAAAGGGACTGAAGACATTTCAGCACTCCTCAGAGGGAAGGATGAACAGCGGAGAGAACATGAGCGAGAGGGAGGGAGGGAGGGAGGGGGGTAGATACACTAGCAGCAGAAATCATTCAAATCCCCTCAAAGGGAAAACCAGTTTTCCAGTCTCACAGTAAAAGGGATTGAGAGTTCACACATGGATAGGTTTATGTTCAGTACACTCTGCCTACAAAACAGCGGCTCAGAGAGAGAAAAGTATATGTATCCTGAACGCTTGAGTCAGTGTGCACCTGTGGATCACTGACATTTACACACTGCCTCTACCTGTCAAATTACCACGAGGAAGCTGAAAGCGTGCTACTTTAAGTCGGCATGCAACGAAAACTAAATGCAGGTTATTGATATTATTGTGAACAATGCATCTACGCCTATATCATTCTTAAAAAAAATGTTTTGATTTTGTAATCTTAAAAACGGCAAATCGGGACCTGGTGAAAAATGGCAAACGGCTACTACTCTCTGGTGATGTAGGCTACTTTTTTTTTACTCATTTAGTCTAATTAAGCCCCGCCCCTCCAAGCTCATGTCTATCTAGCTCTATTTTAGCGTGCAACACCCACGTCTCAAAATCCTGTTAGCTTGCATGCTCAGATGCTCATCACAATCCAAATGATCTATTGTTGCTTCAGTGGGACTTTAAAGGTGAGTGCATCATTTTTGCAATTTGGTAAAGAGAATTGCAGTCCCGCATCTGAATATGCATACTGTCCTGTTATGTAGTATGCAAAAATAGTATGCCAAAGTAGTGGTGCATCTGATTACACGGTATTCGAAACTCAGCCGGCGAAAAGAATCTGCATGACCTACTGCTTTAGGCAAAATTCAGAAGAAGAACTGACGAACACTTTACTACCCCATGAGGCCATGGGAGAGGAGTCATGAATGCTGGGAAAGCAATGCAACTGATGTTAATCACATAAAGTGGATGGAGTATGCCAGTACGCTCATTAATAGTCATGCCGTGTTTCCAACAAAAGCGCTTTATCAAAAACATTTAAACTTCAGGAACTAGTAAAGTGGATCTGGTCTCAACTTTTCAGTCTTCAGTTTACTTTAGATGAGGTACAGCGTTCAGAAAGAGACAAGAGATGTGTAGCCAAGTAAAGAAAGTTAAAACTTCTATCAGCACATGCCACACTCAGACCTCTGCTTGGACTCCTCTATTTTTCTCCCATTGAAAGGTTCATCCCTCACAAACACGCACCCGGAGACCAGGCACTCACACACCTTCAGCCCACAAGGTCACTCTCCTGTCGCCAAGACAGCAGCACTGAAGTTCATTATCGTGTCCTTAATCTCAGGAGGAAGTATGCATGGCGACGGTAACCTTGGATTACCTTGATGTCATGCTCTCTTTCAGACACGCATACATACTCAATAACCACAGAAACCCATCACTTCTAAAAAGAAAAAAGAGAGTTTTTAAAGATAGCCAAGCATGGGAGAGAGAAAGAGAGAGTGAAACAAGCAAAAACTCTAAACTTTGTTCCAACACTTGTTAAATGGAATTAAAGCACCTACCAAACACAAGTTTAAAATGTCAGGAAACATGTCCTCACCAAAGTGCTACGCTTTGTACCTTATTTACCCCGAAAATATTCATTGAAATGGTACTACTCTAAGGTACTAAAGTGAATCATTACATGAGGTAAAAAATTGTCGCTTTAAGGGTTCTGCCTGATCTCACGGCAATTCGTACATATTTTACAAGGTGGCTAATTCGTACGAATTTGTATGACCTGACTCGTACAAATTCATACGATTTATTCTAAATCGTACGTATTTTACGAGATGCCAATTCGTTTGAATTTGTACGAATTACCTAAACATAACCCCACCCATCACGTGGTTTTAGACAAATCGTACGAAATCGTACGAGTGAGGTCGTACGAATTGGCACAAATTTGGCACCTCGTACGAATATGTACGAATTGCTCGTGAGAACAACAGATAATTGAAACTCCTCATGCACCTCTGTAAAACCTCCAAACTCTGACCAGCTAAGAGAGCTAGCTATTACCAGCAAAAAACAGTTTAAGCTTTAAACTAAGTTGCTAGTCATAGCTGGTCTCCTTTGCTGGTGAGACTAGTGGTATTAAGAGAGGTTTTGTTGGAACTAACAACCAGCTCAATACCAGTTCAGCATCATATAAAACCAGCAAATCAGACAGGTTTGAGATGCTTTGTTTCTAGCAGGGTGTCAAACGAACCATGTAGTTTACATTTGCATTCATTTGGGCCAATGAGATTTCCCATTGTGATGTGAGTGAGGGCTGTCACCCGAAGCATTACTGTAATTTTTCGCGACTCATTTTACTATTGTAACGTGAGGTATTTCTTTCCAAATAAAACAGAATATAATAATTTAAAAAAGCAAAAATTGACTATTAAACGGCAAAACAAAGTTACTTGGCTATTGGTTAACATAACTACTGGTTAATATTACAGAAGAACTATCTCTGATAGTATCTGAGGAAATTAAGATATAAAAATGGATTAAAGATCAGCTATGTAAAGAAATATATATATATATATATATAAGGTATTAGGTGTTTTACGAGAAAACAATCCAGTTTTCATACTTAGATATGTTACATTTAATTTGATGCTTTACTTGTCTTTGTTGAATTTACTAGTAATTTCTGAGCAAAAACTAATTTTCTTCCTCAGTGAAGAGATTTCTTTTAAATGACATGCAATGACACATCATTCACAATATGGTCAGTTATGATTTTATGTGCATTTTAAATGTTATTTTGCTTTGGGATTGAGATTGAATCTATCTTATCCGCTTAGTCAGAATCTCACTCTCTCACTCCTTTTACCTGAACAAAGTCAATGAGACTCTCATTTATGCATTATTTAGCCAAATTCAATTAATTCTACATGCCCCATTTTGACTGAATTACATTAGCAACAATTAAAATAAATGTTCCAGTCATATTTAACAGGTCAATTATAATAACCTTTTGGGCAAATGAAAAAAAAAAAAAAAGCAGCAGCAAAGGACCTGTTAAACTTTTCAGGAGATAAATGACCAGAGCAGTAGAGAAGATCCTTGTGCACGAGAGAATGAAAACATTATTTATCAGATGTTGATCCAAATGAAGAATTATTCCAAGATGGTGTCTTAGCTAGCGACCCTGAGGAGAGCAGAGAAGTATGGGTGAAGATAGAGAAAGTCTGCAGTTTATAAATTATTTGGAGAGCATGTTAGAGGTATAGTGTGCTAATGAACAGAGCCGGTGCACAAAACCAGCATTACTGTATATACCAGAACGACCCAGTAAGCTCTGCCCCTGAAGGACCTACTGTAGATCGCTTACTCACACCTCACTGCTTAGACTAATGCATTGGAGAGCTGGCTGTCACTCAATACCACAATCTGCAAACTACAGTCGAGGTTACTTCAGTAATACGTGATATTTTTTTACTTTGAGAATGGTTGTATAACTCATTCCCAACTCAAAATAAAACCTAATTAAAGTGTCTCTGTCAATTAACTAACAGCAGCAACAGAACGCGTACAGGAAGTGGAACAAAATATTATATTAAACACACAATTAACTTAAAACAAAGGGGGGAACACTGGAAAATTGTGTGAATGATTTTTCTCCTGCATGTCATGTGCAGCACTCCGTAAAATATGAATATTATATTAAACGAAACAAATGAAAATTAAAAATATATAGGTTTTAATTGAAGCACTAAAATGATTTATTGGAAATAAATAAAAGTCAAATTAAAAAGTCAATTAAACCCAGATAATAATACTGAATAAAAATAACCTGAAAATTACACTAAACATGTAAAAAGAAAAGCTAATCTAAAATATCAATAAAAAAACGATATTAGTCTATAAATAATGCTCTAATCGCTTCAAAACATACATGCAACCATTGACATTTTGATTATTGTACAGTAAGTATAGTTTTGGAATCACACAGGTTTGGAGTATTTCCATCTATTTTTCATCCAAGTCGTCATATGTGCATTAACCAGACTTTGACATAAGCTATAGGCTACTGACTACATATAAAATAAATAAATAAAAACATAAACCACACTCTCAGGAGTAAAGGTACAAAAGCTGTCACCGGGGCGGTACCTTTTCAAAAGGGACAGGTTTTTACCTAAAGGGTTCATTTTGGTACCTTAAAGGGATAGTTCACCCAAAAATGAAAATTTGATGTTTATTTACTTACCCCCATGGCATCCAAGATGTAGGTG
>JAUMHR010000068.1:1314175-1336880 GCA_032361145.1 Enteromius fasciolatus
TTAACAGTAATTTATTACATTGTAGTTTTATGAACAAGCGTACAGTACCAACTAGTAAAAAAACATGTGTATATATATATATACTGATACTATATTGATATCCACACACACAAAAACACACTACCTTTAAAAAGTTATAGAACGGTAAGATTTCTAAAATGTTTTTGCTCATCAAGGCTGCATTCGTCTGATTCAAAATAAGCAAAGACAATATTATTTTTTAACTATTTTTCCAATTTAAAATAATTATTTTCTATTTGAATATATTTATAAAAAATTCAAAAATTTCTTTGTTGGCAAAGCTGAATTTTCAACATCCTGACTTCCATTCAGTGTCACGTCCTTCAGAAATAATTATATTATGTTTTCTGCTCATGCACCAATTATTAATATAAAAGCTGAAAATAGTTATGCAATTTAGGATTCTTTTCTTAAATACAATGTTCAAAAAAAGTACAGCATCTAACTGAAATAATAAATAATAATAATAATAGTTGTTATTATATATATATATATATATATATATATATATATTAAGGGTGTAACCATACGTGTATTGTACTGAACCGTTCGGTACGAGGCTTTCGGTTCGGTACACATTACAAACCGAACGATTCAGACTAATACTTTTATATTTGAGGAAAAAAAAAAAAAAAAACATAATAAAGTGTGTAAAATATATATAATAATAATATAATATAATGTTTTCAGTGCTACGCTCAACAAGGCAGCAGAAACGACGGGACAGGCTACGTGCTGTCTGTCTTCCCTTCCAGAATCAGAATGGGCTTTATTGCCAGGTATGAACCGTGACACCACTGTGTCATATCGAACCGAACCGTGATTTTTGTGAACAGTTACACCCCTAATATACTGTATATATATATATATATATATGTTTGTATGCGAGTAGGACTGTGTTCTATAGTGTGACATAGCAAAAAAACGAAATTAACATAGTACACAGACAACATGAGGAAAATGTATCTTCATTCTTAAGAGTAACAAATATCATGAGAGGTTAATCTCAATAGTAGATTTTTTTTCTGTCACACCATAAGACACATTGATACATCAACTACCCATATATATATATATATATACTGTATATTTATGTGTGAGTTTGTGCAAACATTCTCTCTCCCTTTATATATAATATATATATAATCAATACCACACACAAAAGAGAGTGTATGAATATCAACATAGAATATCACCATATCAACACAGAAATTCAAGATATGTCAAAGTAATATAGCCAAGTAAATGCTTGTTCATGCATGACTTCCTTTTCCCCACCCCCCCATGAACACACTGTCCTCCAGTGCTGTTCAGTCCAGAGCAGAGCAGTGTGTGCTTGTGGCATCATCACAGGAGAGCCGAGCGGATGACATAACTTAAGCCTGCTTTACTCCGGACCCGGAATCAGCACACAGCTGCAATTCCCTGTATTTCAGATTATGCTACGTCATCATTTTAAACTCCCTCTCTTACACACGCATGCACACTTAAGTGCAGACAGACATACGACACGCACACGAGTACTGCGCTGACATCATTGCATTTCTCCCATTCCTCCAAACACATGCGGGCAAACATATAAACAATGACATCATGGCTTTTACCATTGGCCTGGTTTTCACACAGAAAAAAATAACAGCTTACAACCACAAGGAAGTCAGAGTGTTCCATCATTACTACACACTGATACCGCAGAGCAGCTGAAAGAAACCAGGGGAACTACCAAAGACAGAAACAAACAAATAATGCAAAACAGAAGTATTTTTACTTTTGCAGCATAAGACTTTATAATTACCCCAAATAATGCACATATAAGATAGTAATAAAAATGTTACATTTTATTCATTTTATAATCAACAGTATTTATCATTTTGCATTTATTAGTAATCACCACGATAAACAATAATAATATATTTTTTTACTATTACAGCCTTAAACATTTAATATTACCTAAAATAATTAATAACAATTATAATAACAAAATAATAAAAACCAGTAAACAAACATGCATTATTCATACTAAATTATGCTAAAAGGGTTTCACAGCTATAAATATAGCAATGCTGTTGCTGTGCTGTATAGCAATGCTCTTTGTTCAATAATATTTAGCATAATGTGGGGCGGCTAATCTGTGAACCAGCAGATCCATTCCTGTTGGAGCTTTCCAAGCAACCATTCTTTTTACATGACAGATACAACATGTGTGAGGCTGCACGGACAATTGCGCTGCGCAGCGGCACATGACATCTGACATATGCAGTCATGCATGAGAAAAAATGAGTGGCCAGACAGAAAACAGTATAAGGGTCTTTTAAGAGCATGCTACATCACTCACGAGAGCAGCTCATGCTGACACTGACAAGGAGTGATAGTGAACTGATTGCAAAACAATGAGGGGGAAAACAGATGCATGCGGCTCCATCTACATTTAGACAAATCTCTGATCGTCTGGAGCATTCTTCAAAAGGATGTGAGCAATCCACAACAGGATTGTATCAATTTTCCACAGGTGAAAGGGAGAGGGAGCTTTTTACTATTTGCAGCGTGACAGCACACGGACCCCTGGGAAAAGCAGTCACACCTGCATGGAGGAAGGAGAAAAAAAAAAGAGAGAGAGCGTAAAATACAGGAACAAGCACCTAAACGAAGCATAGAGGGTTTTTTTAGAGGTGGAAAACAAACGGACCAAAGCGGTATAGACACACACGCAGGATTACAAACACACTCAGAAACACTGGGATTACAGAGAAGCACACATGCCTCCAAAAAAACACGTCACAGGATTACGCCAGCACTCTCTGATACATCCATCATGGTTTTCGAGGCAAAGCTGAGGGCATCAGCAGCAACAATGACATCACGCCATGGCCTAATGCGATCTTTCCACTTCCGCTGCAGTCTGTGACGCAACCGCATGTGCGATGTGCAAATTACACACAGATCACACAGACAGAGCGACTCAGAGACTCATATTACCTCACCATTCGGAGAAATGCAAATCATCTGCAACACACTATGATAGGAAGATTATTAGATTCTGAATATAGCCTAACATTTATTTCATTATTTACTTTTTTCATTTTGTTCCTCATGATCAAGTCTCCTACACACTATACTCTGAGAGCATCACAAAAATTGTATAACAAACAATGGGACAAATAACAATAATAATAAAAAAGAACATCTTATTAAGAGCAACAATAATAATTTAACAATATACATGATTTAAAAAAAGAATAAATCTACGTCACAACAATGCTGTAGTAGCAAATCAGTAAATAAAAACAATAGATAGTATATATATTTATTTACAATATATGCAAAATTTATTAGCACATTGCAGATATGCATATCCAAATATAATTAAGCAATATTTATATTTTAACACAACATTCTTACAATATAATCTTATTATGGACTAACTTTTATTTTTATATTTTCAGCTTTCCTTATAATTTATGTTTTAGGTCATTTTAAGCAAAATTACCATGGAAATTACTATATATAGCTTTTAACAATTTATTATTATTTTAGTTTTAATATAATGTAATGTTAGACCTTCAATTTTTATTTTATTATTTATTATTATTATTTAAACTTTTTCATTTCATTGTGGGCATGCACATCCAATAATAATAATAATAATAATAATAATAAATACAATAATTATATTATTTATATTGTAACATAATATTGAATCTTATTTTGAATAACCTTTTATTTTTATATTTTTAGTTGCTTTCCTTATAAATATAGTTTCTGATTTTATGTTTATTTTAAAAAAGGTATTTATTTATTAGTTTTCAGTAGCTGGGCCCTATTTTTTGAACACAAAGCTGAGGATTATTTAGATACAGACACAGGCCTTGCTTTATTTAAAGGGAAAATGAACACACTTAGTGGTACTTCACACCAATAAAGACACTCTGAAACAATATTTTTTTGGAACTGTGGAAATCTTTACAAAGCATTTCATCAAAACTCTGGCAGATTGGATTAGAATCACACAGCTTTTTCAAAGGCTTCAAAAAGCTCCATGTCCCAGATCTGAGTTGGGGGAGAAAAAGTCAGACTGACCCAGCTGACTGAAGTGGAGTTGGAAAAGTAGGTGGGCGCCACAGAGTGCTAGAAGAGCCAATGGCCCAGTCTAACAATTCACTTCAGCAATCAGGTCAAAGACAAACCGCAGCGGACATGCGCACACACACACACACACACACACGCTCTCATGCAAACTATCACACAAACTCAATTACACTCTTTCTGTCTCTCACACATACACAGGGTGCAAATTGCGGGGGCTGGGGGAGGGTTATGGGGTCTTAAAAGTACATATGTTTTTGCAACTCTCACATACAGAAGTTCCATTTCCCTGAGGAAGTAACCATAGAAACAGAATGCTGCTCAAACACTATTCGCTGTGATCAGGGAGGAAGGTGACAAAACATGACAAGCGTTGTCATTACTTTCAAATTTATTATACATTTGTATAATTGAAAAAATAAATAGACAATGACAATTTACACTAAAGACACTAAATGATCATTTTGGGTCACAAAACAAACCTTTACTGGATTAAGTCCTGAAAATTACAAACAGATTTTCTGCTAACATTTACAATAAAGTTTAATTTATAAAAATTGCATGGACTCATATATCCATACAAAGATACATAGCTAGTTACATAAACTGGTTTTTCATAATAAGTATTATAGCAAAAATAACAACGGAATACATTAAGAAATGGTATATTTAACAATAATAATTTAGATTAAGTAATAAATTGTTGATTATTGTTTATTTATTATTATAGAGTGCATCAACTAATGATCATGTGTTTTCCTCATTTTTCCTAAAGTATGTTAAATGAACAACTGTGAATGAATAGTTACATACTATAGTGTTTAAAATTAATAATAATCTAGTTAATAAATACAGTTTCACGAGTTCACACTTCCTCGTTGTAGAATAACCAATGGTAGGCATGTTTGAGCCGGGCACCCGGCCTGGTCACCGCGTGCCCCCCGGGAGGAGGGTGGGAAGGCTGACTTGCTGGGATGGCCGGATAGCCTAAATTAGCAGTAGCTTTGAGCGTTAAAGAAACTGGAACCGGACATCTCCGACTGGGCGAGCCGAAGGCAACAGCGGCGAAGGACGAAAAACCCCCATGGGAGGGGAACTCAGCCTCAATGGGCCGGAGGCCCGACGCCCGGTTCCCAAATTAGGTGGTGTAAGGGGTGGTGGAGGGATGCAAAGAACAAAGATGCGAGGGAGAGGAAGTCGGCAGTATTTAAAGGGAAGGCTTTAGCTTCTGATAGGGTAATTAGGTAATAGTGAGATAGGTAGCACCTGGTTAATTAATCGTACGTGCTTTTCCCGAAATTTGTTAGTCAAACATCATTAAAATGTACATTTTTATTTATTTATTTATTCATTATTATTACAAAATAAATACATACAAACAAGCAATATATTATTTTTTTTTAATACAGTTTTTACAAGTGATGATGTTCCCAAAAGGATATTTTGCTAAATTTAGATTACTTCAAATTTGTGTACAAATCTGCCCTAAAGCACACACACACGATCACATCCATATTTAAAGCTACAGCTCTTTGCTTTGATTGGCAGGCAACCTCTAAATAAGGAGGCTCTGCATGATGGAGAGATTGTGGTGTCACTTCTTCCAGAGAGAGTGAAGAAATTTACCCATCATGCTGCACACTGTTCCGTATAGGAACATAACACATACAATTCACCCTCTCTAAAAATAGCTGGAAACTTCAGGCAAGTGGCAAGCGCGGCACACAATCTCCTCTTCGCACAGCGGGACTAAAATCAGCTCAGTGGACGAATTCAATCACGACTCTAATAATATGCATGGAAATGCGGGGGTGCGTTTCAGTCCGTGAACCTGACTTGAATAATCTCCTCATACGGAACAAAACCGTTCCCAACCCAAGTGTCTGCCATTAGCGATTTCACCTCACTGGGTAGAAAGCGGGAAATCCATCCAAACTGAGAGATCGAAGGCAATGACATCATCACCAGTATAGCGCTGGCATGGAGCATCACAACGAAATGATAGACCAAACGTTTATGCTTTTCCGTTGCATTGAGCCCATGCAGACTGTGGCTTTTAGACTGGCTTGGTTGAGTGGAGGCCAAAACCACAGTCGTCCCACAGTGGAATGGAAGTTAACACTAGTGTACTAAAAAAATATTTACTGCTATTTTTGAACACACGAAGTCCAAAAGTAACTTTCTGCTGTACCTGCCAATGGTGGGCAATTGAGAAAATAATTCCTGTCATGAAACTATTTTAAGGGCAAGTACAGGTTTTTGTGTCACTTGTACCATCATACACAGACTGTCTCTAGGTTATCAAAATCATAGTGGGTGATGGGTAACAACACTTGCCATAATAATGTGGTGTTATGGGTAATTTTGTATTTTATGCTTAATATAGGCAAAAAAATAAATAAATCTTTTATAAGAATTTGACAGAAAATGTGGGTTAATGGCATAAAAGTATAAAAAACAAATCTACAATAAATTAAGTTTTATTCATGTTTTTACAATTGTACTTTAGTCGGTTGCAGTGGTAATGTAAAATAAATCTAAATCTAAAGCTATTACAAATGGTTTCTGGTAATTGAAATAATATTTATTTATTTGTTTATGAATAAATTACTTATTAGAATGTTGTCTAAATGCTAAACCAACTAAAATAAAAAAAACAGACACACACATACATATCGCACCACATGACACTGTATTTAATGATCAGCAAGTGTTAATTTTAGACACTGCACACACTCCGTCAAAGAATCGTCAATCTATGATACAGACAAATCCTGAAGGTGTGAACATAGACACCCACCTATCCAACGCTCTTCCCCTTCCTCTCTACACCCTCATATCCCGTGGGATCAGCCGACCATTTAAATTGGATTCCAGATCATTCCAAGAAGTGTCCTCCCTCCTTTGTGACAGATGCGGATGGTTTATTCTAATTGGCACCAAAGGCAGAATTTACTTAGTGAGCATGATCTAACTGCCGTCTCAGCTAATGACTATAATAGCAAGCAGACACTATGGGACTAGCTCTCTCTCTCTGTCACACACACACACATAATCCCACACTCTATCCCCTGTAGGCCAAACTCTTACTCTCACATTTATAGCAGAATAGAAACCGTTTTAGCTATGGTCCAGGTTGCTAATATAAGCTCTAACATAGTAACAGCTTCTGTAACCTGTAGGAGAATTTGCAATGGCATGCTTTTTATGTGCTTGGAATGTTGAACATGTGTGTGTGTGTGTAAGCATGCAATCTGAATTCAATGATATTATCAATTCTCAATGTTTACTCACCCTCATGCCTCATATTTCTGCAACCACAGTTGAAAACAACCTTCAATCAGTTGAAAATTTATTTATATATTGGTTATATTTATAATTACTTATTTTTACAAATCTTACAGACCCTTAGCTTTTGAACTGTATTATAGATTAGATTATATTTAAGATATCTTTTTAACCTAATGGCATTCTTTGTATGAACCTGCGCAGCTATGATATAAGGGTTTCATTTTTTCAGCTAAAAGAAACATATTTCAGCAATAAAATTAAATTGTTGCACACTATTAAAAGAGTGCAATGCATGCAAAAAATGTACATTTCCTCAACAGTATACAGCACACACTCACACACACACACACACACACACACACAATCTCTCAGCCATTCTAATAACAATTCTCAAGTCTATTGTTTTTTCCAGTATGACACAGATGTTATAAAGATGTCAAGTGCCGAGAGAGCAAGATTGGAAAAGGAAATAATTACCACAATCCTCAGGGAAAAAAAAGACACATAAACACATCACAACCATTTTACAGACCAGAAAATATTTATAAAATAGTGACTGATGCTTCAGAAGTGAGAGGTGATAGATTTTTTCAGTTGCTTTATCAATAAATTACACAATAAATATATATATATATACACACACACACACTCTTACACTAAAACAATGTTCAAAGGAAAATTATCTATCATAACAGGTCATCAAAATGCACAAGTTGAAGTGATGTCACATCATGCAGAGATATTATATTATAGCCACCTCAATATGATCATAAACCACTGAGTGATGCAAGACACAAAGTCGAGGGCAATGGTTCTTTCCCCTCATGTGACACAACTTTTACAGCACAACTTTCCAGAACCATTTCATATTAATTTCAACTTGTGGTTGAAAACCTACCAGTGCAAAATGCCAGTAGAACAGATTTCAAAGAAACACAGAGTTTTCTGCAAATTAACTGTTGAAACGTTGATTTTTGTTATGATTGAGCAACAGTACAGTTTTGGAGAACTGTGTACAGGAATTGTGCCACAGGTCTCTGCTTGTAAACCTGCGATAAACACTATTCATTTTCCATTGGGGAATGATTGAGTCACACAGGCTAAACTTTAATTGAGGTTTAGACCTTGTATGCTGAAGACAGCAGACTGCGACAGATTAAAGGTTAGGTCTTGTGCCAGCACCTGTAATCAAATGATTTTTCCATTGTAAAAAAAAAATAAATAAAATCACCTTTCCTGAAATGCAATCCAATTCAAGATAACAGGTGATTTGATACTGCCATTTTTTGGTTCAAGAGCCTTTTGACAGGTCTTTTTCTGGGTCAAACTTACTTGCATCCAGCAAACTGCATGTTAAATTTCCTGTAAATACATATAGTTTGCAAAATGTAAATATATTATCACTATTATCACTTGAGATATGGCAGTCTCTTTCAGTGCAGACATAACAAGGGCACAGAAAAAAAAACATTCATCCCACAATGTTACCATTCCTATCCAATGGTGGAATATGAAATTTGACTACAAATATGTTGGAACAGATTCCTTACAAGCGACTGAAAACACTTTGTTTTACAGAAAGGCCTTGAAATCAATCAAAGGGGCCTGGATGAGGGACGTTAATTCCATGGTGTGTGAGTGTAGACATATTAGAAGATCAGTAAGACATGTTCTTCTGTGCAGAGTGCTGAAGGAATTTATTCTACAAGGACAACCTGTTAATTCACGCGCCAGGATTGATTTGTGCTTCATAGAGTCAGCCTTAGAGAGTCCAGACAAAAAGCTTCATCTAACAAATAAAATATACAGCCTTAAAGCACAGTCAATTTGAGCAAGCAGCATCTGTGGCATTCATAAATATATTCTGCTTGTGCTGGCTTGCAACAACAATATTGAACAAATGACAGTAAAATTAAGATGGGAACAAGGAGTTTTGAGAGACGAAACTGTGATTAAACAAACAAAAATCTAATAAACATACTCTCGCTCTCTCTACACACACACACACTCACATACATACATATAATATCTAAACAGTACAGGCCAAAAGTTTGGACACACCTTCTCATTGAATGTGTTTATTTTATTTTCATGACCATTTACATTGGTAGATTCTCACTGAAGGCATCAAAACTATAAACGAACATGTGGAGTTATGTACTCAACAAAATAAAGGCACCAAAATAGCCGATTAAAATAGCTGATTACTGCTTTGCACACTCTTGGCATTCTCTCGATGAACTTCCAGTATTCGCTATTGACCTACTACTCATATTATATTTATAATTATATATTTATAATCTATAGACCTAGTGTATTTATTATGCTATATAATATATCATATGTTCTACATATCTATCTATCTATCTATCTATCTATCTATCTATCTATCTATCTATCTATCTATCTATCTATCATCTTTATACTGTTCAGATACACAATAGATAGATAGATAGATATGTAGATCATATTTATGCATAATAGAATAATATACATTAGCTCTATAAGAAAGCTACAATGGCAAATTATAAATTAGGAAAACTGTCCTTTAAAATAATAATTTTAAAAAATACAAACGTTAGGATAGAGTGAGTTTTCTCATTTTACACAGTTAATAACAATATGTGTAAACAATATATATTTTTGTTGTTTTGTTTTTCATTTTTGTGTTTCTAAACGTGCATATAACCTACAAATGTGTACAAAGAATCCTATGTTTTTCTTAGTAATTAAAAGTAGAAATGTTCAACAGCTTTTTGTAGCCAAGTCAATGTCAAGTTGACATTCGAAAATAAATCTCCACTGACAGACACTAACTGGACTAAATAGTGTGACAACTTGCCCCAGGCTCCCCTACATAACAGAAACCTTTATAAATCCACTTGAGATGCCTTTTCGGACTTTGTTAGCTCTTCGTACACACAGTAAATGTAATGTAGACGCAACCAGTGTTCAACTTGCATTAAATGCTGGAGACTGAGAAGAAGAATGGAAATGAAGCGACTCAGGGGAGAGCAGCGAGAAGTGACCTGAACTGGCTCAAAGACAGACACCCACTCTAAATGATGATGAGGACACGAGGAAAGCAAAAAAGCAAAGAAAAAAAACCCCAGAATGCCCTACTTACTGTCCAGGATATTAGTGTAACCTGGAACTAAACTTGATAAACGCTAGATCCAACAGTTGTACCCTTACGCTCTAACGGCTGTATGTGTTACAGTAGATCTCTGCATTATTGATGTGCGTTTGGAGTCATGGTTTATTCAGGGAGTGCTGCATTGAGTCATCTGCTCCACTGAGAGGGGTTTTAGCAATCCCTCACAGTGCCGTTTGGGTTACACCGAACGCCGATCCAACCCATTGATCATTGATCCAACGGGAACACCAGGTGTGGACTTGATGGAATCGTCCCTCCCATTGTCACCTTCTCACGCAATGAAATGTCGGATACACGCACACACTCATAGAGCACTCTGCTATAATGAGCTGCTCTAATTTCACAGCAGATGGAAAATGTCTCATTTCTCGCTCCCTCCTGTTGATGGTAGCTAGGCTGTGGCCTAGGATCGGGCAGACCGTATCAAGTGATGGGGAAAGGGTGAAGTGACTGGTGACTAGCTTAACCACAGTGGAAAAACTGCCTCAGCCCTCATCAATATTTCAGCCGTGCCTGCTGAAAACCAACACCGGCCAACATATTCCATCTTGTCATTGGAAGAGCGGATCGAATGCCGCGCCTTGACATGCTAACATTGTCGCCTTGCAAACGGTAATGTAAAGCCTGATGTATTATTCATCGTTCCTCCAGAGGAGGAGGTGGAGGGCTGACGTAGGAGAGGCCGTGTAACGAAGGAGGTCAAGGAGAAGTGAGCGACATGATGAAATGAAAGAAGTCATTTCAGACATGTCCCTGCGGGCTAATGGTCACAGGGATGTGATAACAATGGTGAACCCAAATGCCACAGTAATTAGCAGGCCGGTTAAACCGCTGGGTTAGGGCAGTAGTTGGTGGGTCACCAATGTCATACTGGGGGCAACTGGCTGTTCCGAAGAAACAGTCTGATCTCTAGTTCCATCTACTTTCGAGTGACCTGGCCAGTGCCCTATTAATTATACAGCAGGATTCTGTAATCACACAATACATACATACATCCCAGGACAATGTGCGAGAGTATATTTTCCTGCAACAAATGTTGTGGTAATTGTGTCATACATTTCTAATATTTTGCATTGACTGAGGTAACTAAGTGTTTAGGTTACACTTTATCGTAAAAATGCATTTAATTTGTCTGTATTAATTACTTATAAACATGGCGTCATATATGCACAAACCTTGGCATTAGTTATCACTGTTTTAAAATGCCACAAACATCAATTTTTTTATTAAATATCTCATTTTATTTAATACAAATTTATTGGTGTTGAGAGGATAGCCACTTGAGATGAAACATCTCGTTTTCGAGGGGGTCCTCAAACAAAAAAGACAGAGACAATACAACATATACACTTTCACACTCAAAAAAAAAAAAAAACTCTCCCTCATCCCACCTAAGCACCCTTAACCATCCATCAAACTCAATAATAATAATAAAAAAGAAAAAAAACAGATACAAATAATCAAAATTCACATAAGACGACATACCCACCTACAGATAACATTTACAACAATACATTTAATTTGAAGGCAAATCAAGTAAATGAAAACAATATAAAGCAAGATTTCTAACAAAATCTGTCAGTTTGATTTTATTTCCAGTATTAAACCTACTTGATAGAAATAGAGTATGCATATAGAGCAATTCAGTAAATTTATCTTCCTGTCATTCAATTCAACATCCTGTGGGGCTCATGAACAATGGTTTAGACATTGTGGATATAAGATATAAGATACAAGTGATTTGGTTTTTGTATAGTGCTGAACTGATTTATCTTGTAGTGATTTAATGTTATTAAAAAAAATAAAACTCTGCAACTAATATTATACATACTGTAACAGAAAGCCGTAGCTTAAAGGCAATGCCTGGTAAATACATTATTCAATACTTAATGTAAGCAAATCTTTTCCAACTTAAAAGAATCCCAAAGGCTTTTATTATGATTTGATCATAGTGTGACGCACAAGGGGGATTTTTTTTTGCCCTTTGACAGACAGAAACAGAGAAATAACATAAACAAGAGAGGAAATGACTGTACGTCTAGAGCAGACACTACACCAACCACACCCCTTTTTTCTTCACCAGATGGTTCAATCCACATGCACTCAGATCAGCAGAATAACCCTTAGTCACAGTTGTCCAGATAATGACCCGAGTCCAAGCCCTCCCTTGCTTCAAACAGCTATTATTTACAGGCTTATCTGTGCTTTCTTTCCCAAGGGGGCAAAGGGGCAGGTGGGCAGACTGGTGGCACAGAGGGGAGTTTTACTGTAAACTCCCCCTCCTCATCAGAGGCTGATTGTTCTGGCTTCCCCTTTTTCTCCCACAGGCATGAGTTAGGATAGCTTTGTGAGTGTAAAGCGCTTGCGCATGTGTTTGCGTGTCAATGCAGACTGTTGAACCAACACATACACGCCCATAAAGGAAAATAACAAAATAACCTCTAAAGAAAACTCAAAAGATGAGCTTCAATTTCAGCAACTCATTTCCCCGAACAAGACCTGTTTATTATCCGGGCTAAATCCTCAGTTGATCTCGATTTTATGAGCCCTCGTCCACTTTCACAGCGGCTCTTACAGCTCTAATGGATGTTTGGCCCTCATAATGACTCCCATTTCATAAATATCATGTGCTCCTGCCACAGATGTGTAGTCGTTCCAGACAGACAGCACCTTCTGTGTGTGTGTGTGTGTGTGTGTGTACACTTACATTAAACATAGTGGCAGCGTGTGTGTGCTTGTGTGTGTGTTGACTCAAGTTATTGATAGGGAGAGTGACTGGAGTGTAAACAAGTTTGTTGATGTAATCATATTATATCTCTGTTTTTCCTTCCACTTTGGAACTTTCAGTTCCTTTTCTTTTCACCACAGAGATGAACCGCAAAGAATCAAGAGACTGGAGTCAGGGAAAATTTAAATTAAATGACTAATCTTATTCCAAATCTGTTTGACCTTTCTTTCTTCAATGGAACAGAAAAGGAGATGTTTTGCAGAATGCCCATGCTGCAATTTTTACACACAATGTAAGTGAATGACGAACCTAAAAAAGCTCCAAAAATTAAGTATTCCAATAAAAAAAAAAAACATATATAGCTGTAGCTTCACAGCCCTTGCTTATCTTGCACTTTCATTTTACTCTTTTGCGGTTGATGGAAGACAGAAAACAATACAGGTTTGGAATGACATAAGGGTGAGTAATTGACAGAATTTTCATTTTGGCTGAGCTGTCCCTTTAAACAGCATTAGTCAGGTTTTACTTGCACAGTGATTTAGGCAGACAGATATTTTAGGCATGGCATAAAAAATCAGTCTTAAACTGCTGCTTGGATACACAACACTTACTGGTCCAAAGTCACGAAGGACACCCACATACACAAACAGGTAGTTAGTCATAAGATCTACAATTTTCCATAACCTCAAAGGGTGGATCACTGATTGGTGATTGTGTCACATAAGTCACAAGGTTAACACTAAAGTGCATCTGACAGAGTGAATCACATACACTGGACTCCACTGGGATGGGAACTTCCACACCATTCAGTCCACAAATGTCAGCATCATTAAAAAATACCCCAAATGCCCATGCAGAACATTATTCACATGTCCCAGATCTGGAAACTCACATATATAGTTATTCACAAACTTATATATATATATATATATTTTTTTTTTTCAGCACACCCATATATAACACAATAATATTAAAATACTAAAATTACAAAAAACAACAACAACATATTATTATTATATAAAAAGAACTGTAAAAAAAGAAGAAAAAAAATACAGCAATATATGTTATATACAATAATTGTAATAATACATTTAATTTCTTTTAAAATAAATGATACATAAACATACCCATTTACAACATTTAGACTATTTCTTTCTAAGTCACAGATTATATTAATAAAAAATGTTTGAATTAACAACTACTTTTTTTTAACTGTCACAAATTTTATTTTTATTTATTAAAGAATATTTTTTTCCACACAGGTATAAAATAACTGTATAATATAATAAGTTTTTTTTCTTCCCCCAATATATTTATTAACCTTTTAACAACATATATTACATACATACCAGGAAAAAAAATACAATAAAATATATCATGTTAATAGTATATATAGCACATATGTGTGTGTGTTTGTGTGTGTGTGTGTGATGTGAAATTATTAATCGTGATTAATAGCATACAAAATAAAAGTATTGTTTGCATAATATATATGTTTTTTCTGTGTATATTTATGATGTATATATAAATATGCACATATACAGTATATATTTTGTAAATATTTATATATATATATATATATATATTTAGATGTATATATTTAGTATATATTTATGTATACATATATTCTCTCACACACATATACACACACACACACACACACAGAATACTAACCCTTATGACCGTTTTTATGCTTCAGGATTAAACACACACACACACACGCACACACATGATTTATGGGGTCTCTCCATAGGTGTAATAGTGTTTATACTGTACAAACTGAATGTGGTATTGTCCTACACTGACCCTACTCCTAAACCTACCCCTTACAGGAAACTGTGCATTTTTAGATTTTCAAAAAAACACCATTTACAGTAGTCTGTTTTTTAAGCCTTTTGAATTACGGGGACACTGAAAATGTCCTCATAACACCATATGACTCATATGAACACCTTCATATTGTAATATGTGTAATACCCATGTCATTATACAAATTTGTGTCCTCATAAACCCGCACACATACACATTTACATACACTTTATATACACATACACACACACACACACATATGTATGTATATGGGTGCCAAAAAAACAAATAAATCTATAGATAAATACTGAGAAAATCGCCATAAAAGTTGTCCCAATGAATTCCTTAGCAATGTATATTACTAATCAAAAATTGTATTTTGATATATTTACAGTAGTACATTTACTAAATACCTTCATGAAACACGATCTTTATTGAATGTTTTAATGATTTGTGTCAAAAAATAAATAGAAATCAAGATTTTGACCTATACAATGCAATTTTAGCTTTTAGCTGCAAATATAACCCAGCGACTTAAGAATTGTTTTTGTGGTCTAGGGTCACATATATAAATATGGAGCGACTTAATAATATGGAAAATTCAATTAAAGTTGCACCAGAAAAGCAAGTATGATTTAATTTAATTTCTATGGATTTGTGGATTTTTCTATTCTATTTAAAAAAAAAAATTTAAGTGCAGCTTCAATACTTTTTAAACATGCATATGACATTCTAAAATAAACAGTACATACAAAACCCTCAAGCTTGTTTGACATCTCTGACTCTTCTGACTGTTCGATTGTCTGAAGCAGTAACGTCTGGTGTCAAGTTGTCCAACGGACAGAGAGGGACTGTGAATGACAGATAGGCATTTGTTAGGCGTTGCCCAGCTCTGATGCAGAGCCCCAGGTGGTACGGCAGACAGCTGTGGAAACATTGGGGGAATTCCCACCGGCTATTAGGGAGATTTCCCTCCAAACTCTTTAGTACAGAAGCTTCCCAAACACAAACACTGGGCCACCGGATCCCAGCCACACTCATTACTGAATGAGCATTCAGGCTGAGTCACATGAAGAGTTCTGCATGTGTCAGAACGGAGAACCAACCATTACAGTGTATCTAGAGTAGAGTGCATTAGAGTGCGAACTGTCATAGACGCAATGACAGATGAACAGCAAATAATGAGAGGAATTTGCTTGTGCTGAGCTAAGCATTTACCTTATATGGAGGCGACCCTGACAAACCAGATTCTTGGCACATAACATAAACACAAACAGGCACGTGCGCACAGTCTTGTGATCATGTGATCTAAGACAGGCCAAACGGAAGGTTGGAATGGAAGTTGGGGGATACCCTATAGTGGAAATGTCAAGCCTTGATCCAAACCGCTTTCCAAGACCTCCGTCATAGTCCTTGAAGATATTTAAAGAACTCGTCCAGCTCGTAAATCAGACTTGAGTCACATGAGTTATGTAGAGCTTTCACCTTTTTGGGGATCCCCTTCACTACCAGTAATGCGAAGGGTCACTTTTAAGAGCCCTGGGAATTCCATAAATACATGGACATTCCAATTCAGAATTCTTTGGAATAAAATCTCCAATAAGCAGATCACGCGTATATTCTGTGCCCTTTAGGTTTCTTGAAACGCTCCATGCTTAAATCACTTTGCTTCTCTGTGTCTATAAAAGGAAATATTTCTCTTCTTATCAGAGTCCAGCCTTGGTGCCTCTGAAAGGGCTGAAAGGTTCAGTCTGACAGGCTTTTATTAACAGTTCTGCCAGTCTGTGAAACCCCACAGTGATTGGAGAGGTGGTTATAAATGGTACCCGACCCTTTAAAAAAGGAACGCTTACATTCACACATTTACTAGTTCAACAGGAGGGAAAAGGGATCTAGAAGTGGAGATATAAAATGGCTAAAGACATAAGAGATTTGTTGGTCATTGGAGGTTGCATGGCTCAGGCAGTGAGATAAGGTGTTAATGCTGTGTAAGACAAAAGAGAGAAAACCCTCCTTCATTTTTTTTTTTTTTTAATTGACAATTGGAAATTTTATTTTAAAATGGGATAAATGAAAAGGAAAATCCTTATGTATTTGTTTTACTTTATCATTATTTAAAAATGTTAAATACAAAGTTTATTTTTTTTATCTTTACATTTATTTAAATAAAAATACCTTTTTTAAGAGTTAAAGTTAAAATGTAACGGAAAAAAATAAATTTACTTACACCAAAACAAAAAAACAAAACAAGCAAAATTATATTATTTCATTATATTTATAATATATATTAATTATTAATTCATAAACATCATTATGTTTTGGGCAGTTTAGAACCTGACCAAATGTTTCAATGTCCAAAACTAAACAAAAACGCTAGGACATAATTTCTTGTTTTTTCATTATTTTTTGTATTTATTTTATTTTTTATTTTTCTTCTACAAAGTAAATGATTGAATGAATAAATAAATAAATATCATGTCAAACTAATTTTTAAATGGGCCCTTTCGTCATTATGATATCAGAAAAGTTGCTTTACCCTGATTTCCACTAACCCACATTATAAACGACAGGTTTGACTGAAAAAGTGACAATGTTGTAGTCTGCTCCACAAACACAGACAGAATTGCATGTGGAAAAACCTGTGATCAAACAATAAAAGACAACAACACTTCAAGTGAAGGGCTGAATGTATGTCTGAAATGTTTACACAGCACTAATGAAGTGCTGGAAGGTATTTAATGGTGTGTGTGAGTGTGTGTGTGCGCACATGTGTTTGTACGTATTCACCTCCATGCTGTTGTGGGTTTGGCAGAAAGTCAGTGGGAGCTAAATAAAGCAAGCATTATTCTCTTCTGCTCTACTGTCACACAGTGTGCCACACACACACACACACACAGCGACCTCTGGCCCTGTCTGACATACTGTATTTGGGGTCTTTTATCATTGTGACAAGACAAACTTCTTGATATTCCACTGAGAGACACTGCATGTATATAGTTTATAAACCTTCAGCATCAATAATGGTGAAATAAAATGGAAGTAAAATGTAGAAAGCCAGTCTGACTCATACTGCACTTATTCAGTGTGTGTGTATAACAGCACCGCAAACTATCTTTTTTGTCTTGCAAATAAGACCTTGTTTTCCAGTGCAGTGCCGCTTCTGAATAGATGCACACACCTGTATGTTAGTCACGGATCACACACACAAATACACACAGTGTCACTTGCCTTGTTGCCAGCTCACCTCTATTATGCTTTCAGGCCATCTTATCAGCAGGCTCAATGATCAATGGTAATAATTAGTCACAGCTAAGAGAGATCAGAAGATAAACCAAAGTTAGATTCAAAGTTCCTACAATCAATTGGCTGTCACATGAAACAATTATACAGTAAAAAGGTTTTATAAGGTATTATATCTTAAATTTTAAAGTAATTAAAAAGTAAGCATGCATCAGTCAATGAATTCACAATAAAGAAGAAAAAACTTCAAATGTACTCTTTATATTCACAATGATTTTTTTATGGTATTCTATCTATCTATCTATCTATCTATCTATCTTTTTTTCAAGAAAAGTTTCAGTTTAACAACATATTGTAGGTTAATTGTCACATTAAACAATACTGCACTACACAAAAAATTTTTATTAAAATGATAAATAAAAGTAATGAACTACAGTAAAAAAAAAATAAAAAAAATAAAATACTGATTGAGAAAATGAATTTTCCCTCCTAGTGTAGAGATGGCAGCTTTTTTATCTCGTTAAGAGTATTTTATCTCGTCTTTCTTAAAGATTTAGCAAATTTGTTTAGAATCTCAATCAATTCAACAGACAGAGAGCAGGTGAGGGTGGGGGAAAAAAATAAAAAAATGCGCATTTTACGGATTTTAAATAAGACTAGGGACAAATAAATACTGCTTTTAATATTTGAAATGTCGAGGTTAAATGTAACAGGATTACAGCAGCAGTAATCAGTGGAAAATACATTATGCATATCTGTTGCAAGGCAACTACTACCTCAGATAGCAGCCCAATAAAAACACTGATTATAAAGGCATCAAATTTTCCAGACATGTTATCTGTCAGAATCATTTTGAAAACACTAGTAAAGTAACTAAGGTGATACGTGACCACAATTACTTGGCAAGCTGTAGCAATTATTGAAGATACAGTTAAAAGTACATCATAAACATCGACACATAAGTTCAACATTTGAAGGTTTTAATTTTACTGTGCAAGAAACTATATTTATGCACTTTCCATTTTTGATATTGCTTTCTCGGTAGAGGCTTTGGAGCACTTGAAGAAACAATGAATTGGAATTAGAATTATATTTGAATGAAAGAAACACAGTGTTATTTGAACTGAACTGGCTTATATGCAGTGATACCTGTCAGTTAAGACCTCATATGACTGTATTGACTGCTGTAACCATAGTAACTAAAGTAAATGCTAAAGTAAACAAAGCCACTTCTAAATCAGTGCAGTTGTGATGTCACAGAAAGTGGTTGTCACTCTAGTTTAAAACTGATGTGTGCGTGAACGCAACATATTTAGAATTCTAAAATGAAAACTGACAGCCGTATTCTGCTGCTGTTTGAACCACTTCTAAACGTCCCCAGCTGAACCCCATTACAACAAAGTGCTGTAAGAACAAACCATTATTTTGATCCGTTACGCCTGTCTCTCTTGTTTTCTCCCTCTGTCTATCATTTGCTCCTTCTGTCTCTCTCAAACACCCCTTGTTCTTTTATCACTTGTATATATTAACGACGATGAACCTAATAGTGTGAAATATAATGAACAGTACGCACATCTGGCCTCAGTAATAAGTGAGCATTTAAACCACAGCACTGCAGTCTGTTTTATAACAGCGTTTGAAATAGAAACGTAAATGTTCTTGTGTGAAACATGAGTGTCCTTGCAAATTTGTAATGGCTGTCTCATAAACCCACCCACACACACACACTTACACACTTTTCTTTTCCTCTCCCCATCTAGTCTGAACAGCCTGAGCTACAGTTGGGAGGAGAAAAGTGTGTATTTATAGAAAAGCAGACTGACTAAAATGGCTGAATGACTGGTTGTGTGGCAAAACGTTATATTTAACGCACCATGATGTCAACACCAGGCTGGACCGTTGCCATGGTTTCTCTCTCACTTGGCTGAGGAGGGTGCTTCTTATCAGCAATATACAGGGACAGATGTTGAGGCACTGTGATGGGCTCTCTCTCTCTCTCTCTCTCTCTTACACACACACACACACACACACACACAGAATGAGAGACATGGCAAGCAACAATAGAGCACACTGAAAAAGTCCTATTGATGTATTTGGTGAGAGTGATGCAGTTGCATGGTAAAGATCACTGAGCGAATAAATATTGCTGTAAATGCCTGGAAAACTATTTTTATTTAATTACAGAGCTATAAATGTTGATGAGGGAAGTGGTGAACCCACACCAAGCTATTAGCTCGTCTGAAGAGACTGATGTTTGCGGCTCATTTCACTAGCTTAACATGCAAACACAACGTTAAATAAAGCCATGTCTTAGAACTGATTCCTGCTGCACCTGTGACAACTGATGTTACAAAAAGTTATGATTTTTTTAGATGTTTTTAATGAAGTCTCTTATTTTCACCATGGCTGAATTTACTTGTGGTAAAACCCTGGTCCCATATACCCATTAATTTCGTCACCGAGCATCCAGAAACCACACTACCATACTCATCGTAATTGACCACTTCTCTAAAGCTTGTAGACTCATCACCGTATTCAAGCTTCTTACAGCCTGGGAAACCGCTGAGGTCATGCTGGAGCAAGTGTTTCGCTTTTATGGGTTACCAGACGACATAGTCTCAGACCGGGGACCTCAATTCACATCCCGAGTCTGGCATGCCTTCTGCTCTCAATTGAACATCAATGTCAGTCTCACATCGAGATACCATTTTTATTCCAACAGTCAGGCAGAATGTCTCAATCACGGTTGGCACGGTCTCTTACATCCTATTGCCATCATAACCAACAGGACTGGGAGTCGCTTTCTGATCTGGGTCGAGGATGCACAGAACTGTCTACGGAAACTCTCTACTGGCATGACCACGTTTTAGTGCATCCTTGGATAACAATCACCCATGTTCTGGGGTCAGGGGAACCCTCTAACCTCCCGGACAAGGGATACCGCTCATGCTCACCTCTAGAGGGCGGTACGAAGAGTAAGCAAACAGGCTCACCACCTCCGTCATCGAGGTCCCACCTAGGAGGCTGGGCAATGGACCTGGTTGTCATCCCGAGATCTATGTCTTTGTCTGCACTTCAAGAAACTCAGCCCTAGGTACGTGGATCCTTTAAAAATATTGAGACAAATTACCCCAGTTTCCTATTGTCTTGAACTGCCAGCTAATTACCATATTTCTCCCACTTTCCATGTGTCCCTGCTCAAACCTGCTGGTGTGCCGAGAGAAGAGAGGGACCAGGACGAGGTTGCGGAGAGCCCTCGATCATTGATGGTGTAGAGGCATACCGAGTCCATGAAATCATTGACTCCAGATGCAGAGACCGAGGACTGCAATACCTTATCAACTGGGAAGGCAGCAGTCCAGAGGAACGGTCTTGGGTGAATTCCCAGGACATCCTGGATCCCAGACACACCTCTGATTTCCAACGAAACTATCCAGAGCAACCAGCCCTCAGACCTCAGGGACGGCCTCATTGTCAGAACGGTGCTCGCTTCAGGAGCCGCTCACAGGGAGGGGGCTCTGTCACAAACCACGAATCTGTGGCTCTCTCCGATCACCCGAGTACTAACCTTCTATTGGACTGCATTTCCCATAATCCCCGTACCTAGGGCTAATCACCGGCCCAGGTGTTCGCCATCAACATCACCTTTATAAACCATGCTCCCGGTCTGGTTAGACGCAGTCTTATTTGCCCCGGCGAGCGTACTCTATTATGATTCCCTTTTTTGTGTATTACCCTGGACTGTTGACACACAACACAATTGTTTGCTGCCTGCCTTGACTACCATGACTGCTCTTGTTTGTGTTTGATCTCTGCCTGGTATTGGACTACAATTCTGCCTTGTCTGCATTGCTCTGTTTTCTGTGTTACTGACCCTGCCTGTCAACCTTGATTAAAGATGACCGCAATTGGATCCGAACGCTTCTGACTCCTCATTACAGTCACATGGTGCAAGTTCCAACTGAAAATCAAACTAAATGTATTAAACTGTCTAATGAGTCACATCCGTTGCTGAAACAGCCTTGATGGCTCTTCATACTGTAAAGTAGTCCTAAGGCATGGTATCTGTCTGGAACACTAAAAGGGCTATGAAGCTGAGGAGGAGAGAGATAGAGACACTCCTATAATCCCGAAACCCTTTAAAGAGAAATATTCTGTGACTTCTGGACCTCTGTCATATGCTTTAGTGATTCAGCATATTGCAG
The DNA here is from genome assembly GCA_032361145.1 of Enteromius fasciolatus. NCBI lineage: Eukaryota > Metazoa > Chordata > Actinopteri > Cypriniformes > Cyprinidae > Enteromius > Enteromius fasciolatus. Next base: position 1,336,710 of record JAUMHR010000068.1, read on the forward strand.
CCATTTGCTAAAATCACTTAAGTTAAATTTTTTCCTCATTAATGTATACACAGGAAAGCCACACACCTGTCTATATAAGACCTTACAGCTCACTATGCATGTCAGAGCAAATGAGAATCATGAGGTCAAAGGAACTGCCTGAAGAGCTCAGAGACAGAATTGTGGCAAAGC
>JAUMHR010000068.1:1343530-1355374 GCA_032361145.1 Enteromius fasciolatus
TTGTCCTTGTTTGTGTGCTGAAGATAAGGTCACGTGTTCAGAGCAGCTGAGCGCAGTGTGTGTGTGTGTGTGTGTGTTACAGCACCTCCTTTTAGGGCCCAGAACAGCACGAGCTGTAATCGGTGCCAGTGGTGCTGTCATCGGTCTTTCCTAATTTAAACCTGACTGAGGATGTGCATGGGTTTCTGTTTTTACCACGAGAACTACTGAACCGGCCCAATAGAGAGGACGTCGCAGTGCTAAATATAATGGGGAATAAATAAAACCAAATGTGTGCGTGTTTGACCAAATTGTAGCAACTTTATTATTAAGGGCCAAAATTATCTTAAAGGAACAGATAAAAAAAATTCACCCCAAAATAACCATTTATTATGATTTATTTGTATTGAAATGTGTTATTTTTTGTACTCCTTTACATTATTATAGTATTTAATAAAAAAATTAATTACTTTTCGTTTGTAAATGGTCAGTTTAAGTTTGTTTTAGTAGTTTTCCTTTGTGCTTTTGACTTTTCTATTACTTAAAAAAAAATATTTATTTTAGTTTATATCTTATTTCATTTCAACTTTATTTAAAGAAAACATGTTTAAAATAGTTTTAGTTCTAGTTATCGTATCAACATCCTGACCCTCATGTTGTTCCAAACCAGAAAAACGTATTTTTTTTCTTCAGTGGAATGTAAAAGGAGACGTCAAATCATTTTTCCAATACAATCAAAGTAAATAGTGTCTCAGGTTGTATTCCTCAGAAGAAAGAAACTCATACAGGTTTAAAATAACATGCGGGAATGGTGAAATCCGCATGAGCAATAGATGAACCTGTAATTACAAGAAATACACAAGCTGTATTGTTAGATCACTGAGATTAATAGGTAGGGTTAATATCTTGCTTAGCATCAGAACGTATTTTTTAATAATTAATGAGGACCACTGTTGACTTTTTGTTACTGATGCAGACTCAACTTCCTGAAAAGACTAGCAGTTACTCTGTTACATTAGGAAACAGGTGTGTAGTGAAGCCTATAAAGGCAAAGGGGTGTAACGAGATAGGTTTGCTTTTAAAGATCACGCTGCTATCTGTTACCCTAGAGACCGCACCGGTCAACTACTGAATCACATTTAAAACACAATGTCTCTTTGTGGGCCACATGAATATCACGGAGCCCTTTTGTTGCTTGTTTATTTTCCCCTTGCCTTTGCAAGTCACTTTTCTTTGTTATTTAAACGAAGCTTTATATCCTTGTGGAATTTTCCAGCACTAAAGTGTGCCAGCTCTAACTTTATCTTATTGTCATAGAAGTCATTGCCCCATTTCCACTTAAAGCTTTTCTACTTCATTTACAGCAGCCCCTCACGATGCCACTGAACGATGAACGTCCCACCTCCACCTCTACGGTGGCCAGCGAGGACCATAACAGTGACACAGAGTCATCGGAAAGGTGCGACAGTTTGACCTCGTCTAGCGATGTGGACTGTTCACGCCAGAGCTTCACCAGCGATTCGTCCAGCAAACACAACTCTCCTTCTTGTAGGTGCCCTAACATTCAAATGGCAAAAAAGCATTTGTGTAGATTTATTTGTATTAGATCAATCACAAAAATATAGCATTTATTTAGAATGTAACATCTACACTGTACTGTATTTTATATATTTATAAATATTAAAAAAAAAATGTAATAGTTAAAATTTGCTTATATTTTATTGTTGTTAATTTAGTTTTAACAAGTCTTTTTGATTAATTTGAATTAATATTTTTTTTGATTATTTAGCTTTCATTTAATTTATTTCAGTTTTAACAATTTGGTGCTTCGACTTATGTTATTGCAGTATGTCTATTTTAGTTTTTCTAATATTTATGTTTTTATTGGTCTTTTAACCTCAATTGCCACTGTGTCCTCAGGCAGCCCACCTAAAACCCTAACGCTTGATGAGGTCATGGCCTCGGCTCGGGACCTTTCTAATCTGAGCCTGGCTCATGAGATTGTTGTCAACCGAAACTTCCACCTAGAGCCTCCGGATCTACCCCAAAATAGGTACTAAACTGTTGTTATGTAATTACCATCTCCAGATCTGGGTCCCACTTGATGTTCAGTTTGCTTGGTAACTGTTCATAATTATAGACACGGGTCAAGAACAAGTTGATGTGTGATGATTATGATGATTATGAAAACGCACACAGAATTATTTAATATAGTCAAGGGTCAAAAACATAGATGGGCTATGTATGTGTATATATATAATATAATGTACATTGATTATATAATTAAATCCAAACCTTTTTTTCCTTAAAGCATGGAGAAGAGAGTTAAAGATATGGTGCACAAGGCCTTCTGGGACTGTCTTGAAACCGAGCTGAATGATGACCCTCCTGTGTACGATTACGCCATCAAACTTCTGGAAGAGATCAGAGATGTAGGTTACACATTTACTTTGATACAATGATGAAAAGCAGTCTGATGGCAAACTATTTCTTAATCATTTTTGTCCTTTCAACAAAGACCCTGCTGTCCTTCCTGAACCCCGGGGCCAATCGCTTGCGTACTCAGATCATGGAGGTTCTGGACATGGACCTGATCCAACAGCAGGCTGATAACAATGCGGTTGATATCCAGGGCGTTGTGTCTTACATCATCAATACTATGGGCAAGTTCTGTGCGCCGGTCCGGGACGATGAAATCAAGAAGCTCAAGGAGAACTCGGGCGACTTAGTAACACTGTTCAAGTATGTTAAGGTGTCTTCTTGTATAACTTTGTAGAACTAGGTCAGTATTACTTTAGAGGTTACTGGCTGGTGTAATAACATACAAACAGTCCATGCCATTCTCATTCATTCACATCGGTGTACAGGTATGTACAGTGTCTTGAACAGATCACCAATCACTAAAAATGTTTGAATATGGTATTCATTTTATAATTTCATATTTATATGGTTTTACTTTTAGCTCTAGTCTTAGTTAATTATAACCCTTTCTATAGCAATGTTCTAATTACACATTATTCATAGATTTGTTAGTTTTATATATTTACGTGGATTAAATATATTACAAAAATGTTAAGAACAAATATGTATCCACAAGCACAGGTTTTGAACTAATGATGTTTTAATTGTAACTATGTAACTAAGGGGGATATGGGACACAAATCAGTAATGGTGTTGTCTTCACTAACAGCCATAATTTTATGTACACATTAACCTGAGGCAAAGTTATTGACTTGTAAATGATGGCTTGTGTCATTACAGAGAAATCTTCCGGGTGTTGGACCTGATGAAAATGGACATGGTGAATTTTACCATCCAGAGCCTCAGGCCAGAGCTTCAGAGGCAGTCGGTAGAGTATGAGAGAGCCAAATTCCAGAGCATTCTGGAAAGAACTCCCAGTAAGTCTACAAATAAAATCATTTGAAATAAACTGATTGCTTTTAAAAAGATGAGCCATTTTCACCACTCAAAAGGAACATTTTGTCATTCAAGAACTATTTGGCTTTCTTTTTCCTGTAAAACACAAAGCTTTAAACATGTGTGACTGTTTTTGTCTGTACAAGGAAAGTCAATGAGGTCCACATCAAAATTGGACACCACTAACTTTCATTGTATGGTGCAAACCCCCCCCAAAAAACTCTGCACAATAAATTAAAGTTTAGATTGAAATGCTGACAGAAGGGCACACTTTAATCTCATTTTGATTCGCTCAGGTGCTTTGGACCACACAACTGAGTGGATCAGATCTTCAATAGAGGAGGCCACTCGAACCATGCCACCTGCAGACAAGAGCAGCGATTCTGGGCAGAGCAGCAAACCTTTACCAGGCCCCACGCTGGTGCTAAATACAGCCTACATCAGACTGCTTACCTGGGATGAGAGCAAGGGCCCATTACCTGAGGTTAGAGAACAAACACGTATTATCAGTCATACTGAGCATTGAAATCAAATGTAAAATGCATCTTCAAGAGTGCTTTGTGATCTACCACTTGCAGACCGTGATGACGGATGAAGTGAGGTTGCAGGAGATGCAGCGTTCTCTTCAGCTGTATCAAGCGGTCGCGTCTGTTCTGCTGATCGTCTACAGCTCAATAGGAGGGGCCGTGTCAGGCCTGCCCGCTCTTGTCGAGAGACTTAAGAAGATGACAGCAGTGCTGCTGGAGGGCATGCATAGCGCGTATGTCCTGTCCCTGTCCTTCCCCTAGACTCTGCTCAAGTTAACACACGCACACGTCACACACATACTTCTACAAACGTGCAACAATGAATGTCTCAATCTAAGTGATCTTGTTTTTTGTTCCCCGTTTGGCTTACAGAGACTTTAATCTCACTGAAGCTCTTGGAAACGTCAGTGCTCAGATCTGCTGTGAGGTCAACAAGTCTCTGGCTGAAAGAAACTTCCCAGCTCTGCCAGGTCAACTGCAGGAAACTTTGAAGGGCCAGATTTGTGACATCACCCAGGAAAACAACCCAATACGCACTCTCGTTGGTAAGGGAAAATGTCAAGGAATATTCGATTTCCAGTCAACAGCACTTCAATAAATACATTTTTTAATTAGTTTTGTCTAAACAAACGTACCCTAATCAAGAAACATTTCCATGAGAAGCAAAATAGATAATAGATTTTAATACTGAAATTTATATATTGTTATAATCTTTTTACTAATAATGAAAATTTGCCAGTAGTGTCAGAATTAAGTGTTTTTATGGATAAAAAAACAATACGCATTTAAATGAAAAAAAGTTTTTCTTGTTTTGTGCAACTCATTAATTAATTTCTGTGATAATGAGCATTATGGCAACGGATGCTGTTAGAGCTGAACTTGTAATACTGCTTTAAAGCCTGAATCGTGCCTTTCTTGTCCCACAGAGGGAAGGGTACAGCAGTACTTTAGGGTGGTCTTCGCCTCTACCAGCTCTCACAAGACACCCCCTCCCGTACCGCCAGGCTTGGGTCTGATTCAGGCAGAGCTCATGGGGCTTGGGGTCAATTTTGTCAACCTCGTCAACTTCAACAAAAAAGTTTACGGTCCTTTCTATGTGAGCATCCTGAAGAATCTACTTTTCATCGACATGCAAGCACCAACTCCGCAGAATGGGATCATACAGGGCCCACCCAGCAGCCCACTGGAGTCCAAATAAACCAGGATGCATCATTTACTTGATGCGTTATCATCACCAGACATTTCACTCATGTGTTTCCAAGTGAATTATTTGATGCTTGATTTAATCACTGCAGTACGAAGACGACTGAAGAACAACAATGTGCTTTGGTGCTTAAAGTGGAAAATTATGGAGGGGGGGTTGTGCTGTTTATTATATTACAAAGAGACTATGTTATTTGCCAAGTTATATTTTTAGCATCTCTCCAACTGTGGTTTTCACTTGACAGTGTTACAGCAATAGAAAAGCAGTCATTACGTACAGTATATTGACCGTGTTTAGGTGCAAGGCAGAAATCTTCTATATTTACAGTTGTTAAAGACGTAGCCAAAATAGGCTTATATATTTACACAGATCATTTATAGACTATTGAGAATATGTCCATTTAGAGATACCAGTGTTGTTGTTTTCCATGCCCAATTTTTTTTTTATCATAAAAAATTATAGTTTATTGGAAAAGTGAAATTATACTTTTTGTTTGCTACACATGATTTTGAAAGTATTGTACTACAAATATAACTGTGTGTATACTTGAAAGAAATTTCGATGAATTTCTTATTCTGCATAATTTGAAATGGAAGAAACTTGAAATTATATAAAGAGGGAGAATCAAGAATTCAATGTTGTTGAATTATTTAGAATTGGGTTTTCTTTTTTTTTTTTGGTCCTGCTAGTGTCATTTTATACAGTTATGACTGCATGATCATTTGTTGTCCTTTTATATCCTTCGGCATTTGGATTAGTTTTGTATGCTGTTTGTATTGTTGTCCTTTGGTTACAAGCGTGTTTGTTTTATTGTTGCTGTATTTGAAAATTAAGGCGATTCTCTTATATAATGTTTGTGCTCTTATGTTAATTGTTTTATTTTAGTTCTTACCAAACGTTAGATCAAGACCCTTGTTTTGCTGGTGACTTTTTTTTCCCTTTGTGACAAGCAAATTAATCTTTTGACATCTTTGTGTGGAAAGCCATTGTTTTAACGGGACAGACATTCATTTTAACAATTTTGCAATATATGTATTGTTTGTTTTTAAGATATAAGAACAAAATATATGTAGTGTGACAAGCACTAAAAAAATATATAATAATAAAAAAGTGTTTCTCTTACACTTTGTTTTGGTATTCATCTGAGCGCATTTAAATGTTCTTTTGTTACATTAAAAAATATATATTTACAAAGAAGGTTTCAGGGAACGTGAATCAAGGAAAAGAAATGTGAAGGATGTGGTAAGTTGGAGGAAGAAACTTTGATAGTGAAGAAGAATGATTTTGTACTGTTCACGGCAGTAATAATTAATTGTTCTGCACACACAAAAAGCAGAAATGAAAGGATTAAAATACTAGTCACATCTGCAGAGAAGTATCTAGATGTTAAAGGGCTGCAATGTGAGACCATAAGAGACTCTTACTGAAGAGATACAGTCTTCTCAGGCATATGCTGGATCTTTTTAAATGTTATTAACCTTGGAGTGCAAGGAGTCTAATTGCAAATGGTCAAGAGTTTAAGAAATACATTGATAGGTCAACAGTGAAACCTCATGTAATATGTATTAAGGACACAGAAAGAAAGAAAATCCAGATGGATGTAAATATATCCAAAAGTAAAGTAGTTAATGAAACAATTCAGTCGGCTGAATTAATTATATCTAAAACAACAGGAATAAGACATGTGACGTACCCTGGCTGGTAAAGCAGCTGTAAAAGCAAGGAATAAAGCATTTAAGAAACGTAGACAACAGCATTCTATGGATGCCCAGGCAGTAGAAAGGAAAGCAATAAAAACACAAGTGTATTTTTTGGTTAGAAGGAATTATGAGTGGCCAGCGATTATAGGTACAGACAAAATGGCCGTCACCAATTAGGATAAGGCTGAACTTCTGGTAGAAAGATTTAAGAAAGTTCATAGCTCAGATAATCTATCAGAAGAAACCAAGCAGTGTAGGAGTAGCACATTAGTGAAATAAGAAAGATGAGATGTCAGAGAGTTTACTAGACTTGAAAGACATCATTTTATTCAGTCACTAATTAAATGCTAAAAGAAAAGGCTATATATGAAACCATTTTTAAGTTTATTAATGAAAGATAAGTAATAGTCTTTTATTTATTTTTTTTTATTATTTTGAATTCTCACACATCTATCGTATTATGTCAATCCTATAAGCGTGTGTTCTGTCCACACTCCAGTCCAGTCGGTGGCGCTAACCGCCAATAAACACCAAAGACGAAGAAGAAGAAGACTACTTCCGGTCGGTTTACGTCATTATGATGACATATGAAGCTAGTTGAAGCTAATCTTGTCACAACTAGAAGCACACTAGATTTCGGGAACAGTGTTACTGTTATCTGTTACTGTTATCATTTCAAAAAGATTTAATCATGATGCAATTCGTAGTAAGTACTTACATTCGTAAGGTTTTAAATGTGTGTTTATTCGCTTGTTAGTTTGTTACATTGTAGTAGCTAATATAAGTAACTAACTTAAAGGGTTTCATTTTAGCTAAATATAAACATTTAAATCCAGATCATTTCTAATACAAAAGATGTGTCTATCTGTGATATAAATTTGCTAATCTTTGAGCATCCTTTGCTTTGTTTTTTTTTTTCCCAGCTTGGCTTCACCTTGGGGAACGTGGTTGGCATGTATCTGGCACAGAATTACGAGGTTACAAAAACAATATTTATTCACATGTTATTTCCTTGACTGTCTAAAGTATTAAACGAAACGAATTCTAACAAGATTGGACTACTTGGAATTAGTTTTGACATCGAGAACAGCTCCATTGTTGAGTGATCATTGTCTCATATACTTTGTTTGTTTATGATTTTGTCAAGGTTCCCAATATTTCAAAGAGAATCGAGGCCTTTAAGAAGGATGTGGAGGCCAAGAAGAAGCCCCCAGAGTGAGGATCAAAAGTCACGTGTGGAAATATGGCAATTTGTAATTAATTGAAACGGAGGGATATTTAAAGAGAATATACTATAGGCTAGTTAGTATGTGTTAAAGTATAAACAAAAGAGCCCTCAAAGTGCACAGTATATTCCTAGTATCAAATAGTGCCTTTTCAAGTTGACTTGTTTTGCATTTTGCATTATATTTTCTCTCTCTCTCTCTCTCTCTCTTTCCTAAACCAGGGTACATTTGTTTAAACCTGATTTTTTCCCCCCATTTCATTTTAAATAATTATTCATTAATATATTTTAAAAACTCAATGTGAGTTTGTCAGAAACCGCTTGCAGTGTGATGCAGTTTTTGGGTTTCCTATATTCATGGAGAAACATTTGCAGTGCAAATAGAAACCGCACATATAATTAGTTATTCAAGACACATGACTGCAGTGTTTTATAAAGGCTTCTTAAAGTTATGTATTGAAGTTCTGAGATTATACTAATAAAATGTTTGTTTTAAGTTGTTGGTTGTCAATATTGTTATTGTATGTTATTTTCCACCAATACTTACTAAATAAATATCACATGTAAAAGTATAAAACTTTGCTGGATAGTAATTTGTCTAAAATAGGCCCGAAAATAAATATATATATATATATATATATATACACACACAGACCAAAAATATTAACTTATCATTCATATATAAAGTATATATCGAGGTAAAAATATAAAAGAACTGTAAAAATGTCACAACTTACATACAGACGTTCAAACAAGTAGACCAGCGTGTACTATGTTAAAAGTATGCAGTTGTAAATGTTGACCGGAAGATGGCGCAGTGGACACGGAAGTAAACAACTTTATCGGCGTTCCAAATATAACATTAAAGGAGGAGCTTTTGTGTACATTTATACATAGATATATATACACTGACATTTATCAAGGTTATTATGGTAAAAAAATATTTTGTAGTCTCCCACATACTAAAATACATATATTTATAGATATAGTTTAATATTTACTACTGTGACTTATCACGTCATCACATCACTATCACGCCAAACCCATTAAATGTCTTAAGCTTGCTTTAGATTTTTTTTTTTTTTTTTGCATACTAGCTATTCAAAATAACAATTCTTTAAAAAAGTAAATTAATACGGGATGCACTAGGTTTGTAAAGTTTGTCCGGAAGACGAAAGTGAGTGTTTCCGGTACGCGTGGCCGCTTCTGTTGACAGCTGCTGAGCGAGACGAGCCAAGATGATTTCCCTCACCGACTCCCAGAGTAGGATTAACATAACCTGTCTCACTGACAGCTTTTTCTCAAACAATGTCTAGCGTCAGTGCTTTCCTCTGCAAAGCCTGCTGTCTTTATTATTTCGCCTGTCTGAGTTATTTGTGTGTGTGTGGATTCATGCAGCTGCGTACAGATGTCACTCCACCAGTAAATACATCTAACGTAAAAGTCATTGTCGGTGAATTACATGTCAGGAAACAGACAAAATAAATGCTCTGGCTTAAAAACCGCTTTAATAGTAATGGTGGGAGACTTGTAAACACAGTTTTATGTTTATGATCATCATAATAATCGAAATGAAATGACCATATTAGCAAAAATGTCTATCATTTAAGTGGTATTTAATGCTAAATTTATGTTAATTTAATTATTTTAATGGCTTTTCCTCTCTCAACAGAAATTGGAATGGGGTTAACAGGATTTGGTGTATTTTTCCTGTTTTTTGGGATGATCCTGTTTTTCGATAAAGCTCTCCTTGCCATAGGAAATGTGAGTGTTCTCATGTTGTCCTGTTATATATTTTAACATTTTTTGGTTATGCCTTACATATGTATATTTTAACTTTAACTGCTTATCAGAGTAATTACATTATATATATATATATATACAGATGTCTGTGCTTGTATATGCACACACACACACACATTTATGTTTGTTATATATATGTATAATATATATAAAATGTAAGGTTATATAATTCTCAGTTTTTTTTCTCCATGCATGTGTGTGCTAGTTTCTGATTTCTTTCTTATAACTTTTGTGAATAGTATCATTTTGCTACACATTTTCCATCATATTCTTCATTATGCTGCTCTAGGTTTTCCCGACATTAAATGTTCTCTCATAAAATAATATAAACCGTTATTTATACAAATATAAATCATATAAACATAGACACATTTGAGAATAGATCCCTCAACCCAAAGGCAGTTTCTGTCTCTTACCTCTCACTTTGGTCTTCATTTGTCTCAGATCCTTTTTGTTGTCGGTCTGGCATTTGTAATCGGGCTGGAGAGGACCTTCAGGTTCTTCTTTCAGAAGCACAAAATGAAAGCCACCAGCTTCTTCCTAGGAGGCGTCTTTGTAGTGCTGATCGGATGGCCCATTGTCGGAGTGATTCTAGAGTTTTATGGCTTCTTTCTATTATTCAGGTATTATTATGCATCTACATAACTAGTAGCTCTAAGCTAATGTTAGTGGTTTTTAACAGGCCGGTGCCAAGGAAGATATAGATATTACACATGCAAAATAGAGATAAATTGCATAGTAGAGAATGAAATGAGCACTTATTTTGCATAATATTAATTATTATATTTTCTATATCTACACTCTAATGCCTTTTCTTCATGTGTAGGGGATTCTTTCCAGTGGTTGTAGGCTTCATCAGGAGAATTCCTGTCCTGGGATACTTACTGAATCTACCCTTTATTAGTGGGGTAAGTTTTATCCAGACAGGGTGATGAAGAGGAGAGTGTGAGGTGATCTTTATCTCCCTCTCTTGGTTTTATTTCCATATAGACTGCTGTGAATTTAACACATCCTAACCAGGCATGATGCAATAAATGACAAATAACAAAATGAAGCTGCCAAAGCTTTACTAAATCATGCACTAATTGAACGGGATTATGTTAACATTTACACTATCAATGTGAACAGATAAAACATGAAGTTACTTATCATGTCTGTTTAGGACACAGTCCTATATTGTAAATTCACTTTAAAAGCTTTTGCTTGCTTTAGCAGCTATGAGACTAACATGCTTTTCCACTAAAAGTAATACAAATCACAAGGGACATCAAGTTAGATTTGGTTCACATATATTTAAATAATATTAAAGGTGTCATTTTCTTATGGAGTAATATTTGTTATATAATATTTATATATTTTTTATATAATATAATATTTTTAAAAATACCGTAGTACAAGATAATTCTGTTTTTAGTAGAATAGAAATGAATATACATATATTAAAGTTTGAAAGTTTGCAGTTAATATAAAAAAAAAAAAAAATCTCAGTAGGGATGCATTAATTAAAAGTGACAGTAAAGACTATAATAATATTGTATTATAATTAATAATATTACAATATTCCGAAAATTTTAAATGTAAAACATTAAGCAGCGGCACTGTTTTAAGCATTGCTTATAATGATAAGAAGTTAAGCTTTTTGAGCAGCAAATCAGCGTCTTCAAGTGATTTCTGAAGGACCACGTGACAATAAAAATAAAGCTTCAACATCACAGAAATAAATGACATTTTAGAATGTATTTTAAAAAGAAACCAGATATTTTTAATTGTAATAATCTTTCACAGTATTACTGTTTTACTGTATTTTTGGTCAAATAAATGCTGCCTTTCAAAAATCTTCTAGACCTCACTTTTTGATTGGTACTAATTTACCAACTGCATAACCCGAGCTTTTTTGGGCGCCTGTTTTTCCGAGAAGGGTCTGGCTGCAGCCACTGTGGAGCTCCACAGTAGGCGGAAACACGTGACCTCCACAGTAAGCGGACATAC
>JAUMHR010000068.1:1374795-1384826 GCA_032361145.1 Enteromius fasciolatus
ATACGGACAGACACAGAAAACAAAAACTAAACTGGCACAAATGTAAAAAATAATCGATGCATAGAAGTCTACAACTTTTTGCAACCGACTTTCCAATTCAGGAGAGAAAGAATAACTTCTTACCATTATAAGCTGCTGCAGCAAGTTTGCGTTTTATCTGCAGGCTCTCTTGTTGCTGATCTGTTTTAATGGAAAAAAGAGGAGCCTGGAAAGGATTCGACCGTGCCAGCTGTGTTAGGGTGGTTGGGTACATTTTCACCAGGGTTTACTGCTAAAACACACAGTTGACAATTAAAATCAAACGAAAGTTAGCCTTTTTCGCATACATTCGCATACAAACGCAGTTTTCTCTAATTCAGATAATTCATTTGGAAAGAATTAGTGCACTCACTTGTCGGTTGTAAAGAAACGGCGCCTCCTGGGTGCATCAGCGGCAGGCGAATCTGAGACATCAGATGACCTCAGACTAAATCACCCTGACCTTCTGTGACGTCATTACACCGAGTGAACACCAATCCATTAGAAAGAGGAATGATGGGCCACATTAGCGTTCATAAGAAATAAAACATAAATCACCACCAGTTTATCTATTACACCAATCTGCATAAGTTATTAGTGCAAATCCGACTAAATAATTGTAAGTGATGGTCGAGTCTCACTGCAAACCTCAGCTCATGGTAGCGTGTGAGAGCTTATTACGCACAGCAGAGGCTAGTGTAAGACGATTAAACTCAATGAGACGGTCTATTCCTGGATCAGAGCACAGGGCCGTGCAGTTAGATCCTCCTTACCTATACCAGATCAAAGTGAGGTCAGACTTTCCAGTGTCTCTGTGAAGAACCGCAATGTACTACAGCAAACGTCTTCTCTCACCCTTTAGACAATACAACATTTAAGTTAAACAGGAAATAAACCAAACTGAAATTGAGGTAAACTGCTTTATTAAACCATATTCTGTAATGCACATAAAAAAGTACCTGAACCTTCTGAGCTTTACCTCACAGATCCACAGCACCTTCCAATGTGAAATGAATACATATTCAGAATATGGAGTCGTAAATGTACCGTAGTCTTAAAAGCAGAGTAAAGGGCATGATTGTGGGCGTTTTACTCATTGTCCACTTCTATTAATGTAACAAGTATAAAGATCTTGCAATGCTTATTAAACAAAACTCTTGTTTTAAAGTCATTTGAAACTTAATATTGACAACTTATAGAGTACATTTCCCAAAACGGACTTTAAACTAGCATCTAGTGCTTCTTGCAAACTGTTAATCTTATTAGGCTGTTGACATTTTTGAAAATAACTCCAAAAAAGAAAAAAGTAAAGCTTAAAATAATAAAAACGACCTTAAATTGCAAAAGTTTATTGAAAATATTTGTATTTCAACAACAAACATAAATACTACATGTGGCATCAATGTTAAGATGTATGCGGCACCTTTAAAGAGCTACATGGGACAATATTTCTGCATTTATTTTCACAAGTAGACGCTAAATGTAGTTTACAAAGAAAACAAGCATATTTAGCCAACTCCTTCAGCACTTCAACTCAGACTCCCATTCATGGACAGCACCAACATTATTCTGTGATATAAAGTACAAATGACAACAGACAAACCCACTCACTCAACATACAAAGGCAAGTCACCGTTTTAAAATTATAACCAAGTTTTATTCCTCTAAACTGGTTCATTTGGAAGAGAGCGTGAGCAGACGTATGATGCAAAAGCTCTGGGTTTTTGTCTCTGTATGAATCTATAAAGATCGCAGGTAAAAGTCCACGGCTGCTGAGTCAACAAAGAGATGCACTGGCTGAGTACGATTAGGGAGCAGAGAGTGGGGAGATCCGCATGACATTCATTTGCTGGTGCTATCATCTGCTCCGCTCTGCTTGAAGAGTCCAACCTCATTAGTCTCCATGGCCTGGTAGACAAAGAACAGGAATCCAGCGGCGACGCTGAGCAGCAGCAGCTGCACCCACACCGGCAGGCTGCGGCGCGCTCTGGTCTTCACAGCAGGGGGCGCCGCGGGCCTGGAGGCGGTTAGAGGGACGGAGGCCACACGTGGAACGGATCGGGTCTCTGTGTAGGTGGAGGAGGAGCTGGTTTCTCTTAGCTCCTTAAGACGGAGACGGGATTCGTCCAGCCATGCATCACCAACCAGGGGCCGGCCAGCTGCTCCTCTGATTGGTCGGCGACAGGTGGCACTAAAAATGCATTTAAAAAAAAAAAAAAACTTAATTCAAGATGGATTCTCGGAAAAGATCACACTTTTTTTTACATTTTGATCAAGGGAAATTTACTTCGTTTTAAAAGATTTAGACAAAAACACAATAAAATATTGTAATATTGTGTACAAATATTTGGTTCCCACCAAATGAAAGTCTCACATTATTTTGACATTTGGAGTAATATAGACTTCAAAAATCCTAATAACTTTAATGAATGGAAAATTGAATGGAATGATTATTATTTGTACACTCACATTCATCCAAGGTTTAAGGAGAAAAGGTTATTACTCATAGCTTTAAGGGGCATTTTTAAGACATGAACAGTGCTCGACCCTCATACTATACATAAGGCTCTAGTGAGAAGGCTAAAAACCGCTTCTCCTCATACCTGATTCCAGTAGGAGTGTTGAGATTCTCAGTGGGAAAGATCTCTTTAAGCACATCTCTCTCTACTGTCCTCGGGGTCTGATCAATAGCCGACACCTTTTCAACCTGCGCACAAAGACAGAGCCACAAAGACGTGAAACACTGGGGCAGGACACACCACCACAAGTGTTCCTGCAATACTAAAGATCCATGTGGTTAGCTTGTGAACCTCATATTTCCTCATCACCCTTATACACTTGTGGAGCCAAACACCATACAGCTCACTAAATTACCGTTGTTGTCTTTGGCGTCCCCGTCTGGCTGCTGTCAAGTCCTCGGACAGAAGTGATATGGGAAAAGTAAGGAGTGATTTTGGACTGTCTAGTCTTGGACTCGGTTTTTGGTGAGCCAAAGCTCTCCTGAGAAACCAACAACGTAAACTACAATGTAACCTCTTCCCAAGTCAAAAACAACAACTTCCAACAATGAGTCAAGTACAAACCTGGGAAATGTCACACGAGACAGGAAGAGAGTCCTCTGAAGCCACACGGGACACAGAATCCCTAAAAGAAATTGAGTGTGATGGGAAAACCTCTCTTTGGCTATCACGGGAAGGTGAAAGCCGGCTGACCCGGTCTAACAAGGGTTTGGAAGGCTTGGTTTGACTCAAATGAGGCTTTGAATGCTTTGATACAGGGACAGATCGGCCTTCCTGAGTCTTCAGAAAAGAAACAGAACCTCATGAGCTGCTAAAATGAGTGTTTATAACAGCTATGGTTTGCGGTGAGACATACCACAGAAGCACGGCTTGAAGATCTACAGCTTAGCATGTCCTGCATACCCTGGCCGTCCACCTGAGATCATGAACAGTTCAATTAAGATCCTTGATGTTGGGCAAATACGCATTTTGAGGCTGACTAGATGGACATAAGTGCAAAACGGTGATTTAGAGCTAACAGCGATCACTAAAGATGGACGTGTGTGTATAATTACCTCAACGCAAGCAGTGTTAAGCAGGGAAACTAGTGGCTCTCGATTGAATGGTCTAATTGGAGGGGAAGTGATTTCAGCTGCATTCTCATCAAACTACAAAGAAGATTGATATAAAAACAATTACAGACTCTATTAAACATGACACTTTCATTCTTAAGTTGAAAAACACAGAAGATTTATAGACAGTTGGGACCTTGTCAACGGGAGTGGTGCTATGTAAACTGGATACGGTTGACTGGTAAGGAGAGTTGTGACGTTTCAGTGATTCTGACCAGTCAGTCGCAGACATAGAAGAGCGTTTTGAGGCTTTGGGATGCTTTGGTTCTGCCTTTAACAGGACACCATAAGAAACACTGTGGCACTAGAACATGACGAAGCTCATATTCATGTGTGAGGTTTCTTCTAGACCTACCAAAGGTTGTGCTTTCATCCTTACTAGAGAAATAGAGACCTCCTTCACTACCGAGGGCTCGGAAAAATCCTACGAGACATGATTAAAAAAATATATATACTTTTTTTATTTATTTTACTTCTGTTAAACACAAGAAGATATGAGAAGGCATGTTGGCAACCAACTTTCTCACCCCCCCCCATACTGTGGAAGTCAATGGTTTCCAAAAACTTTTGGTTACCAACATCCTACAAAATATCCAACAAAAGAATCTCACACACGGGTTTGGAATAGCTGGTGGATAAGGGCTAAAAATTCATAAAGCCTTTCATATCAAACTGAAGTCTCATGAGGTTTCTTTAAAATGACACCTTATCAGTAACAGGAGCCTCATTTAAGTCAGGCCGAAATGAGCGAACTGGTGCACTGCGTCGTCTCTGAGATTCAGTTTTTGATGAGAGCTTTGACATCTTGTCTGCGAGCAAAGGTCTGGGCTCTTTTCTTGCCGCCTTTAATGTAAATATAAAAGCATGAGGTCAGGATAATAATTAAGGCAGTTGGCACTACGCTAGTGACATGGCCACCTACCACAGGTCCTGTTCTTCTCCTGTCTTGAGAAACAGAGAAGTTTTCTGCAGATGAGAGATCAGAGTTCTCCTGAAAACACCATACATGCATACAAACCTGGATTACCATTGAGTAACTAAGTTTATTATGGTTATTATTGGCTCATTTGTCAAACAAATATAAGCTCGACCAAACCCATGTGCAAAACCAAATGTGTTTTATAACTTTAAATCACCACACCCAGAAACCATGTGATGCTCATTAATATCATAACCACAGATTATGTTACAGTGTCGTCGCTTGCAGGAACCATCTGATCCAGCCTGTGTAAAGATCTCTTCAACTTTCTCTTAATGTTCAAAACCGGCAAATCTTCCTCCTCCTCATCTTCCTCCTGCTACACATCACATGACAAAAAGCTCTAGATCTACTTTACATGCTTGAGTATGGAACTTATCTGATATTGACAGCAGGTATGACAACGTTCAAATATAGAGCAGTCATGTGACCATCAGCAGTAGGTCAGATCTCTTCTACACCAGGTGGTGCTACTGAACTCTGAACAGACAATGCTGAGAAGATATGCAGGTGGAGATGTCACACGGGTAAAAATTTCTCATCTTTTTGTATTAGAGACAAAAGAACTTTTTCTTTCTATCGTTTTGTTTCTTTTTTTAAAAGAGTAAAGGGCAACAGGATGCAACAATTGTACTGAAGGGAAGCTTTTATGTGAAGCAAGATCCTCTGAAAATAGAAGTCTTTGATGAGAGTATTCTCTTGGCTATTTGTTAACAAGTGACCTGAACAAGACAACACAGATGCAAAACTGAGTAAAGTCACACAGGAATTTGGAAAACCAAGCGCGTCTGGAGGAAGCGAGGGAATGAGAAGATAAAAGAGGATTAAATCCTGGGTCAAGTTGAAGCTAAAGTGAATTAGGGAAGGGATACGAGACGGTGGG
Organism: Enteromius fasciolatus; assembly: GCA_032361145.1. Taxonomy (NCBI): domain Eukaryota; kingdom Metazoa; phylum Chordata; class Actinopteri; order Cypriniformes; family Cyprinidae; genus Enteromius; species Enteromius fasciolatus. The sequence continues at coordinate 1,380,307 of JAUMHR010000068.1, forward strand.
AGTGCTAGCTGTAATTGAAATCATGTGAACATCTTTAGTCTGCAGATGTTTTTAAAAGAAGCCTCTTATGCTCTTAAATGCTGAATTTTAAATTTAAAACACAGAACATATTTTGAAATATTATTACAATTTTAAATAACTTTTCCCCAAATACATTTTAAAGAGATTTATTCCTGAAATGGAAGAAAAACGTCACTTTCAGCAGCCATTACACCAGTCTTGCACATGAACAGTAGTGTTTATCTCCCACCTCGCTCCGTAGATATTGAAATAGCCCAACCCCTAGACACAACAGCACATTTCCTTTGTTGCAGGTAAACAGGCTGAAAAGTTTGATTTAACTGAAAAGCATTTTGGCAAAAAAGCAGCAGAAAGCAGGTGTTTCTTTCTCACCCTGTTGTGCTGGCCACTGCGTGTTCTGCTGGTCACTGGCGTTTTCCCTCTGCTCCTGGTTGCTCTTTCCACAACTGGAATCGGCTCGACTTCCACTTCAGGTTCGGGCACAAACTCAGGGGCTGGAGCTACCGTTTCTGACAAACAATCAAAAGAGCATTTTTTGAACACGTACTTCTTTAAGTATGTGCTAAAAATAAAGGCCTCCGTTTGTCCCTTACCTTCCTCCTTGTCGCTGTACTGGTCTGAGTCTGTGTTGCCATTCTGGTTGCCGTCTGTCTGTGTTATCTCTGAGGGAGGGGCGACAGTCCCAGGAGGACCTTGATCCAACAGCTTCTGGAGCCTCTTCTCGTAGAGCTTCCGAGTGGACGCTGATGTGGAGAAGACACAGATTAAATGTCGGTGTCAAATCTGTAAAGTTCTTCTCATCATTTCTGAAATACTTTACTTGATTTAGAGCTGGATTCAGATACAAATTCACACTGGCATCTTCAAAGGGTTCTGTCCTATTCATAACAAGCAGCGAGAAAGTCTGCTGCATTATCTAAAGAGCTTTCCAACATCCATTTAAGGACATAATGACTATTCAGGCCAGAGTTGGATAAACATGCAAAGCTGCATGCTTGGCAAAACTGCTGATTTACTGATAGCCTTGCACAATACCACAAGACAACTGGATTATTCCAGAAGCAAAAACATTTCTGGGTGGCTGCGCTGCAATGTGACATTACGTGTGAATATTCTGCATTGAATTTCATAAGGTTTTTAAAGGAATTCTTTTGGGAGCCGTATTTTAATAGGTGTGGTGCAGATACAAGTATTTTTAACCAGCATTTGACAACCAAAACCAGTCAAAATGCCTAGTCTCTTAATTATAAACCGTATATGTATTGTTTTATCTTTTTTTTTTTTGTATTTGCTGTGCCATGTGTGTTTAAAATAAAAAGCTACTTGCTTTGAGACTTAAGCAATACTCAGTTGTTTTATATAACCAAATATCAAAGTACTTTTTGGTGGCCCACTGTTGAAACATCACAATATCTGCAAATATTTAGACTTTACGGCAAGTTTCAATCTTAAAAACGACTCACCAACAATGGGTCCAGGATTCAGGCCATACTTTAGTAACAGGTCCATCAAAGCCTCGTTGCTCAAATCAGTGACGTCAACATCCTCTGGACGAACTTTGTCAGTTTTCCTGGTGGCTTTCTGTGAAGAAAGGTCACATTATTTTTACATACCAAATATAACAGTTTAGAATTCACATGCACTTTGCAAAATTATATCATAGTAAAGTATATGAACTTGTTTAGGCAACAGGTGTCTAAACATGCCTGACATGCTCCTGATTACATAGTGGAACAAGAGGTGGGAGACTATAGTGCCCTGCCTTCTCCGAAACAAAAACTAGCTTTCAAAGGAAAATGTGAGTACATTCTTTACAACACCCTAGCCCTATACACACATACACTATTACCCCCTATATGAGAAACAGTTGGGTGGAGTAAAAAACAAGTCCTATGAAGACAACATGTACTTAGCATGTAACTGCAAGAGAAAATATTTATTTGGATAAACCCATGAAGTTAAATTAGGCAGTGGAATGAAAATTCAATAATGGTTATGCAAAACGCCGCTGAGATCGTGGCATTAAGGATGGGAGGCATTGAGAACACTATCTTTCGGAGAGGGACAAAGCACGAACAATGCAAATCCATTCACGTTCCCTGGAGTCGAGCCCTGCTCCACAAACAGGACCATGTGACCGAGAAGAAATGGTGAAAACAGTGAAGTGGAGGAGGAGAGAATGTGTTACGAGGGGCTGGAGGAGATCGTGAAGGCACATGAGCTTCAGTTAGAGGCCTTCACAGGGGCTGATCTGGAACGCTGCCTACTCAAAAAAAAAAAATTTCATAATCACAGCATTCCAGCAGGATGGAGGGAAAAAACCTTTCCTTAGTCCACAGACAACACCCTCATGACTGTAAAGTTTCTGCAAATGTCAAAACGGGGACAGAATGGATTTGAGGTTTCACAGAGAATCGGATGAACTGAATTTGTATTATGAAAAAACAAAACCCTGACAATTGCATTACATAATCTTAAAAACAAATAGTACATAAATCACTTTTACACATTTTAAGAACATTTTATCGTTCAATACTATTGATTTACTGAAATGATTTTACAGAAAATGGTAATTGAACTTAGTATGCTTTGAGGATGTTGCATTCTCAACTGACAAATTTAACAATTCTTTAAAAAAAAAATAAAAAATAAAAAATTCGGCAATGAACCGCTCCGTATTTTAGATGTGTTTTTGCTACTGCAGCATCATTACTACCATTATCCGTAATGAATTTAAGTGTCTTGATTTGATTTACATCTGACATTACTGGTTCCAAATTTCAGATCAGCAACATTTATGGGCCACTGCAGAGCTGGTCTTTCAGTCTGGGAAGTGCCTTTCTATAGAAAGGGCTCCAGATTGAACACCAGCACCCTGACAGACCTGATCCATGTCCTGTGGGTTTACACCAGACCTACCAGCATGCCGTCAGCACACGTCGCTCAGTATAAAAGTCAACACTCTGCAAATTTGCAATAATGCTATGGATTACCAACAATTTACCCAATTGTGGCTTTTGCACCACAGCTTCTAAACCAGTTTTACTGAAACATAAAAGCACAATCTGGTCAAAACACCTTGACTCAAGATTAGAAAACTAAATGGGCCACAAATCATGCAGCTATCAAAAAAATAACAGGTAAATTATAGCATGCATGTCAATACAAACATGCCAATGATGCGAGTCACATTTTTTGGAAATTACTATCTGAGAGACAGAAACTTCAAAGAGGAATGCAAAGCGCACACACAGACATCTGGCAGCCAAAGCTTCACAAGAAAGTATTTCCTCAATAAAAGGGACCAAACCCACTAGAAAAACAACCTTATGCTGCTCTCATTTTCAAGTTTTCAAAATGTGGTCCGTGGACCCCAAAGAGAGTGCTAGGGGATCTATGTAAAAAGGGGGGGCTATATATTCACATCCAACTGTACAGTACTATAGGCTTAACCAGTAGAGAAATTAATTTTCCATATTTGTAATATTAATTTTCACAGTAAAAACTACTTTATATAATGACACACACACAGTACTTTTACATTCTGAAATGAAAATGTTCAATTTTCTTTAAACGTGCTTTGACACAATCTGCATTTTTAAAAGCACAATAAAAATATAGATGAAGAAGGGGTTAATGACAGGGGAGGATTTCACAATGACAGGCCACACTACCTCATTCATTGGCACTGGAGTACAGAGAGGTGTCTTTAACATCCAACATCTCTGTTAAAACATAAAAGGTCTCGGTGTAGTTGTCTGGGAGGTTTGAGGTAATCCGGTTTGGCTTAATAACCAAAACTAACTTGAAACTTGTATTCACTCTGAGAAACTAAATAAACGGCAATAATAGACGCAGCCTCATACCAGACAGAAAAATATATAGGCCTAAACAATAAGCACACACTGCTTATTCAAGTGCAGACTGGTCATGTTATGTAATGAAATAGCTATGGGTATTAAAATTGGTAAGAAACATAATGAAATGTGGGGGGGGGGGGGAGACCACTCTCACTTCTCTAAGAAAAGAGGTTTCATCAGCGTTATTGATGAAGTGCCAAAGACGAGCAACATCACTAGATTTAGATGAACAAATCAAAACCTTTTGAACTACTGTGGTATTCTGGCAAGAATTTCCACAGTATGGAGCTTCCCTGAAGCATTCATAATAAAGCTACGAATACGTTTCCTGTGACTTGAATAGACATGCCGAAATCAGATGTGGAACTGAGATAATAACATATAGCACTGTACGATTTCTGACATATTACAATCTCTGCAAGTCACACGTTTGTGATTTTGAGTGGATGTTAAACACTTGATTGAAATTTAAATCAGTGAATCATACTGATGCATTTACGCGGGAAACTGCTGCCCGGTGACAGGAAGTATCGTTCGAATCGGTTCTTTCAAACCAGCGTTTAAAAAAAAAAAAGATTCTATCAAAGCACTGCGCATCAACGTGATCCCTGAAACTTCTGCGAGACATATTACAATAAG
>JAUMHR010000068.1:1384926-1399842 GCA_032361145.1 Enteromius fasciolatus
AAAAAAAAAAAAGATTCTATCAAAGCACTGCGCATCAACGTGATCCCTGAAACTTCTGCGAGACATATTACAATAAGCGTCCAAATAAATACATTTCGCTGGCCAGACTATATACTTTACTAAGGATACGTGTTTTTATAGTCTCTAAAGGGAGTTTGTTGTAATTCCAAGAGGCCAAGTTTGGGTACTTTGCAGCTGTGATTCAGCTCATAAGAAGTAATTTAGAACCTAAATATAATGTGCGTTAAGTGATTTAATGGTAAAGCAAATATTATCAATCCTTGGCTATTACGGCATGTTTTAATCCAAGTTAATACTAACGTTACATGTCGATAATGTAATAAAATTCGTGCAAATATTTTCAATACGACACATGTGCAACACCTTTCCTGTTCAACTAATCTTCTTTTCGCAAACAAAACGTATGGAGATGTTTATAATCTAACGTTAACTCAATAATTGATTCACTGAAATGATCCGGCTCAAAAATAACGATTCGTTTAGGAATCGGACACCATAGTAAACTTTGGCCATGCCGGTTTGTTTTCATTTGTGAGCCATGTGCATGACCAAACCGGACGCTTTTTGCATTTATTTACTTCGATAATCCTAACCTCTTCATTTTACACTAACAAGCACGCCTTTAAAACATGCACCGCGTAATACAACAAATTAGATTCGAAAGGTCGAATTGCATCAGCTGAATTTAATCCATTTTACGTGCAAATCAAATAACCAGCCCAAACAAAGCAAGCATTTCCAAACCAAGGAAGATCAAGCAACCCACTCTGCCAGAGCGGCTCCTGTTGGAGAGCACGGGGGCTGGAGGCAGTTCCTCGTCGCTGGAGAAGACATCTGGAGAGCCGCTGCTCTTTTTGTTTTGCGCGGTCAGATTCTTCAAGTACAGCTGCACGTACACGTCCTTCTTCTGTTCGCCGTTCGGTAGAGCCACATTATGGGCCAGCAATGCACTTTTAAGCTTATCTTTAGTGAGCACAGACGGGTCCTCCAGAAATTCCGACATGTCTGTTGGCTTGAGCAGGACACTATCGCTGGCTGAGACCGATTTCTTTTATGGCACCAGTGACCATCTTAGGAGAGAGACCGCTATTGGACGCGCTCCCCAGAAAGAAGCGCTCTGATTGGTGGATAGACTATTTAAAAATCACTGGCGATAAATAGACGAGTTGAACCACTTTTAACCAATAAAAAATCGTCCCAATGTAAAATAAACAATGAGGATGGACAATTATTTTAAAACTAGCCTGGAATTTAAAGGCCTCTACTGGTGGACGAATAGGTAGTTATTACAGTGCAGAATATCGCAGTATTAAGCTATCTGTAATGTTAATGATTCATACAAAAATAAAACAATCACAAAGAAAAACACTGATATTGACAAACGCGTGTCATCGTTTTATTGGTCGAATGATACAACATATGTTGCAACCAAAGACAAAATTATTAAAGAACTTAAGTCACTTTTCAGCGTGTTTACGTATTTCCCAGGCTGTCATGGAAAACATTTACCACAATTTCACACTATTGATAAACATTTGAATAACACGTTCCTCAGGAGTACTTCTGCTGAGAGATGTTATCAAACTGAAGATTGAGCTCTTGCATTAACAAACGAAATGTACTGAAAGCACATGTTGTAACAAAACAAAACAAAAACAATCTTAACCAAAGTGATCACAGTGCTGCAGAAACCGACCGCTTATGAAAGAGCTGACTGGTGTATCATGGGTATCAAAGAAAGAGCAGGCAGCTGGAGGATTAGCATTTGAACTAGCGCTCTCAGCTCTACCGCCGTCTCCTGATGCTCATTTCCACAAAGTGTACATGTGTGTTGTTTTGTCTCCACGCTTAAGTCAGTAGTGCGGTCTGTCTCATGTGAAGAAGGGTGGTGGCACAGCACTCTGCTGGGGTGTGGTTTCCTTGACCCATCGCGTCCCCTGAACCTCTCCCTCTCCCGTGATCTTCTCCTCCTTTGCCTCGTTGTTTCCCTCTTTTTCTCCAGACTCAGGCCTTGATCTCTGCTGGAGGGCAGTACAGCGCTTCAGAGTTCTCCGATGACAGCTCCTCTGAAAGGAAAAGAGAGATTTTAATGTCGGGGCGCAAAATCTGATGCACAAGGCCAGTCCTGACCTGGCACTTTAGATACAGGAAAAAAAAAAATCAATCAATCAATCACAGATAAAGTCATTTATTTAGTATTGAAATAATGATGGCATTTGATACATTCTCATTCACGCAGGATTGTGCCAAATATTGTAGGTATGAGAGTAGAGTGGAAAGAGCATATCTTCATGCAAATGAGAGGCAAAATAAGCCCCTTGTCAGCTATCTGCTGGTGTAAAGGCAGTGACATCTGTCATAAGCCTTTCAAAATCAAACAACAGTGCTGGAATTCTGTTGGACTTAGTGCTTATGTGGTATTGTTACAAGCTTTTGTTTTTTGGCTAATTAATAGAAGAGTATTAGACTGACATGCAGCCCTTGTTTGTAGGGCTGCACGATTGGCTCAAAATCTTGTGATTATATATCAATGGCTATAAAATAAAAATATTAATAACAACTATTTTAAAACATATATTTTAAATAAACATATTTTGTTGACAACAGTCGGTTTATAAGCGCTTCTAAAGTTCTCATTACAAGTTTGGAAAGAAGGTTGTAGTATTGCGTTTCCAAACACATGTTGTAAACTCACCAGGCAAGACACATTTCCACAGGCCATACGTTTTCCCTACAGCCGTCTGCCACAGACGCAGAGTGCCATCCTCTGAGCCACTGGCATATAGCTCTCCATCAGGGCTAAACCGCACACAGTGCACGGGCCCGAAGTGACCCTTATATGACTCTGAAAGCATGAAAATTAAGTATATATTAATAAGCCAATCTATACGATTTTTAAAAAAGTTGTTTTCATAATGCAGAAAATTAAATTAAACAACTACATTCCTACCCATTTCCTCTTTGGTGGTGTAGTCAAATTTATAAAGTTTGAAGTCATCTCCTCCAGCCACAAAGAAGTCTTTATCAGGATGCAGCGAGGCAGAGTGAATAGAAGCAGGGGCATCAACAGTCTTTATCAGATCCAAACTGAAGAAATCAAACAGAGACCGTTTGACATTCACATTAAGAAAACGTTAATTAATCCATAAGGTAATATTTGCATGATATGACAGCTGGTAGCCATCTACCTGTGGGCATTGTAGAAAGCAATGGTTCTCCCGTATGTGATGAGGAGGATCTCCCCGTCAGGAATGTACTCCATGCTGCTGACAGAGGCATCAAACGACAAAGTCTTAACTGCCTCCTTTGTGTTCCTGTCCCAAAGTCTACACATGAAAGACAACACAAACTCAGAATCAGACACACGTTTTTATATAAACATACTATAAAATATAAATCCTCAGAGTAGCGAGTATCTACTGCAACATTCAAAGACTTCCTCCGTTGCCATTCTGGACACCCACCTGATAGTTTTGTCATCGGCAGCCGAGAGAATCTGTTGGTCATTGTTACACCACAGAGCTTTCTTTATGGCAGAGGTGTGGCCTGCAATCTCCTCGGGGTCTGCATTACAAATGCAATTTCAGTTTATCTTTATACAATAATAACTAGGATTTGGATTTTGGAAATCAAAACAAACAAGAAGAACAAATCACTTTAAATACCTGCTTCTGGTTTGCCAAGATCATAGATGCGTAGTACTTTATCATTCCCTCCAGTCAGGAGACAGTTACTGTCCTGTTGATTCAACAATAAGCTGGTAAAAACCTTCCATTTAACAAAACACAGCACAATTAACAGTGTTCAAAAACACTGTGTGTCGTAGTGAAATGAATAAAACATTGTTCAAAATTATATCGCAACATTTTTCTATTTGAAATGACATGAGAGAGTTATACATTTAAAAATAAAGCATATCCCTTCACATTTAAGAAATTTCTATTTCCACATTTAAGTACACTATACATCAATATCACAAAACATTTTAATATAAATTAATTACAATTTACTATTATAATTAACCTTTCTATTTTAATATATCCTAAAGAGAAGACTATTCAAGCAGCTAACACTCTTTGGTGTCACACAACCCCTTCAGAAATCATTCTAATATGCCTATTTAATGTTATTGTAAACAGTTAGCTATCTGCATTAACTAGTACCTGTGTGAAGTTTACAGATTTCACAATGTGCTTGTGTGCCAGGGTGAGGACCTCATCACCAGTGACAGCGTCCCATACCTTTCTGTCATATCACAACAAATAAATAGCAAAGGTAAAATAACATTTCACCAATATTATTCCAGCCATGTGATTTTTAGTTACTGCTTATACTTACGCTGTAAAATCTGCTGCGGCCGTAGCTGCTTTTGTAGCTTCTTTATTCAAGGTGGCACCCCAGACAGCACCCTTGTGACCCAAGAACGTCCCGATCCAGTCCCCTGTGTCTCCCTGGCGCAACATAGGTTTGCCATCTGCGATTTTGGATTGCAAAAACAAACTTTCAGATGTACTCCTCACCAAATTAACCAATGACCAGTTACTTAAATTGTTTTTCTATATGCTCAATACCTAGCAAGAAGGCCAGGTTTAATATTAAGGGTTGGGTTTAATATTCAAGAACACACCTACCTTTACAAGCGCTAATAAGGAAATACCCATAAGGAGTTATTCCACTGAACGCCAGATCCACAACAGGTCTGGTGTGACCAGAGCAGGTGAGGGGAGTCTGTCTCATAGCCATAACGTTACTCACTGGAGACCTAAAAGGTTGACAGGACACATATAAAATGTTACCCAAACACAGCTACACATGTTTTAAAATTCAAGAAGAGATTTGCACACGAGGTATTTAACAAAACAGAACAGATGTGCTGGCTAACACAAGCTTATGCTAGCCAGTATATCAGGCATTACCTTTCAAAGACAGCAAAACAAGGACACACACCAGTACTTTGCGGCCAGATAACGTGTCGGGGAGGATTGTGGAGCTCAGAGCTGCACTCCCAGCTGCAGTGCTGTGCCACCAGCTACACGAGGTGTGTGAGTGTGTGTGTGTGTGTGTGTGTATGCTAAACTCGAGCCCTCGCTAACGCTACAGGAACATAATGGAAGCACTAGTGTGAAAACCGGGCCATCATTTCCGGCCCGCGGCGCCACGGGATTGGTTAGAATCGTGTCACGTGGTGCGTGATGGCGTCAGTTCGGTCCTTTTTCTAACGATAAACATTTATAACTCGTTTGGAAAAGCGTATTGTAAAATGTTAAAGGTTTATTGTGTCAAATACATAAGAATAAATGTTATATATAACCGTGTATATAAGAACATTTGTTCAGTGTTATTAGATACGAACTCGTGATGAGTCGAGGACGTTAGTGTGCGAAGTTTATCAATATTTTAATTATTGCCAGTTGTTCAAAAATAATCTGATCGGATTTTGGCCATACAAAAATAAATGAATAAATAAAATAAAATATTCTGATCCCAGCAGAAGGGTGGATCCCAGAAATGAAAATGTAATAAAACGGATCTAAAAAAATACACCATTTGTAACATTTAATATATCCCAAAATCAGAGATGGACCAGTAGGAAGTAGTTATTTGTGGAAATGCAGTGCTAAACTAAAAAGTGTGTAGGGATCAGGGTGATCTATTCCAATTGTGATTGAAAAACTAGCATTAAAGTAAGATGGGTTCCCTGATACTGGATAGTAAAACATAGGATGTCCAAACTTTTTGATCAACTGGACCCAAATTTACCTTTTGAGCCCCCCTTGGTAAGTAAGACGTGTACATGATACAATTTGAACTCTGCTGCTACCTTTTTATTTTTTTTAATACAGTGGTCACGATATGTATTATACTCAGAGAGGCTGCGGTGGGAAATGTTTTACATACTGACATCCAGGTGGAAACAAATCATCTAAGCCTCGTTGCTTTAAAGTTGTTAGATAACATCCAGTGAAGCTGACAATCTTTTGTATAGGCCTATTCTGTGATGTTGTGATAATCCCAGGGTCACTGTGGGACATGTACCTGTTTTAAAGGCAGAGGAGAAGTTTCTGGATGAATATATGCATATAATAATATATGCATTTTATTAACTTGACAAATAGGTTTGCATCTATATACCAATCTTTCCTACATAATTTGCTTATCTATGGAAAATAAAACGTTTGTTACATTTATTTAAAGTTACTGAGATGTACAGAATCACTGTAACACTGATTGTAATTAATTACAGGTTGCTACAGATCTTAAACTAGTCTATCTCTCTCTGAAGGCCATTCAAGATGAACATCTACAGTAAGCACACATTTTCAGAAGAGCAAACACGAAAGCCTCTCTACCTGAGAATTATCTTAGTGACACAGAAACGCTGAAAGCTCTAGATGTAAAGCAGTGTGAGTCATATTGTACCAGCATGCACCGCGAGTCTCTTAACGCACAGGGGTGGGATCATCTGAAAGCAGTGAGAAGTCCGAATCACTTTAGCGAATCGGTTCGCTCGCATAGTTCACTTGAACGAGTCGCGGCTCACAAACCAACTCACTGATTTAATTTTATCATCGCTCGTTAAATACTTAGGTTTATATGTTCAATGTACAGCTGTGCGCTGTTTCTTATCCCGCTTCAGGGACTGAAGGGGTTTGAAATGATAAGATCACGCGTTTCACAGAACAGTCCCTTCGAAACCCTCAGAGAGTCGGCTCAGTTGAATCGCGGAAAAGAACCGACAGTCAGGAACGATTGATTCGCGAATCGAACAGCACCACTGGAGGCGTAACCGTGCAGAACCTGAGCTTAAATCCGCACCCTGCTTTACTTTATCGCATTCATTGAATCTTCCCCGTCTCGGAGCAGCATCAGCGAGCGTTTACAGAAATGGCCAATTACATTCACGTCCCAGAAGGAGCGCCCGTTGTTCCTAAATTAGACGTGACTCTAGATGAGCACGATTACAGAGCCGGAGCGCTGAAACTCATCAAGACGCTGAGACCCCACTGGAAACCATCGGAGGTCAAAATGAAGGTAATTCTCGTGTCTTTTCTCTTCGCGCACGATTCAGGTGGTCGCACGCCGACCTCGACTGATACAGAAAGTATGCATTTACTGACAGCAGCTCGTTTAACGCGTTATATAATGCAGAAAGCGAAATTAAGCGTGTCGCGCCTTGAAATCCTGATCTGCGTCACCAGACGGATCCTTCGGCACCATGGCGCTCAGCAGACACGCAGCAGCCAATGCGAGGTGTCAAAGCACTAATGTTGTAACGCTCTCATTCATAAAAATATATTGCTATTGCACGCATGCATGCCACAATGTATTTAGTGCACTATTCGGAGAAAATTACAGCAGCGGTAAAAATGGAAAGTAAAACTACTAAGGTCAACATAAATTTCCAGTGGTTCTTCATTGTATTTTTAGAGCTTATTTATTCGAATAAGTGTCTGTTTTTATGTTATTACTATTTCATAAATGACTTAATTAAGTCACTAGTATTCCTTTTCAATTAGTACTTCATACCTTATTCATTTATTATATACTAATTCCATAAATTAGTATATTCCATAAAGTAGCTACGATTTGCTTTTGTAAAAAGTGGCAACATGTCTTTGGTACTTTTAAAGGCCACTACTTCCTCATTAAATATGTAAAACTTAGTTCTGTTGGATTAAATGATATAGTGATATCAAATAAAAACAAGTTAATTTAAAGGGTTTCAGTGTATATATGGATAACTGTATGCTTCCAGCTAGTAATACAGCTGGTATTTATTATAATTGTACTAGTCATTAGCTGTAGGCACGTTGTTACTAAGGTGTAAGTAATAGTTACTAGTGAATAGTGTCTATTCCAGTTTTATTAGATACTATGAGACTGGAGACTGTTTAACTTTTGAATGACCATTCACTGATGCTTTGTTAAGAATTATACTGTAATGTGAAATCTGGGGGGATGCCATTCACTGTTCTGAGATATGTACATGACTGATGAATGAAGTATGAGGAAATGTTCGACCTGTTCAAAATTTGTGTATGACAGTCAGTGTCAAGGCATTTGTTTTCTATCCAGTGCAATTATTGGTAAGGCACTGTAGGTGCGTGCTTACAGCTGACACAGAAAAGACGACTGTGACTGTGACGGTGACATTACATCGCTTTGTTCACCCTAGAGCGCTCTGCCTTCATACATGATTGATTAACCTGAGATGGGCGGAATCGAGAGTAGAGTGAGTGACATCTATACAAAAAGCCTAAGAATTCCTTAATGATTGAACAAGGCAATTCACAGAACTGCCTCTTTCCAAGAGCAAACATATTTCCAAGATTCATTCTTCCAGAAGTTTTCAGTCCTTCTGGATAAGCAGCATTCTATTACGTTTCTTAGAAATGCAGGTTGGTACAAAGTCAGTGTCACTAATTACTGAACCTGCACGTATTGACCACAGTGTTAACAATGTTTAACGTGACGGTTCAGGTTTCCGTCGCCTTGGTGTTGTTGAGGACTGTGAAGATAGAAATCTTTTCTTTACCCGTGCACCTGGGAGGGCATCTTGAATCAAGTTTTTCAAGTTGCTTAGTAGTGACACCGAATCGAATGACCTTTGAGATGGCCGAGCGGAAATTTCCATGTGGTGGTTGGTACTTTAATCAATGGTTCTTCATATTCTGAATAACATCTCAACAACATTAGACCTCAGCTTAAATTGTTGCACAGATATAAATCATATAGGTTTTGGAGTGACATGAAGATGAGTAAATAATGACTGAATTTTCATTTTGAAATGAACTTTCCCTTTAAATTAAAAACAAACCACATATGAACGCACTTCCCCATTATAACATAAACCCACATGTCCAAAGCCTCCATCCGGATGAAAAGTCAGCACCGTGTAATAATATTCTTGTAAACCGAGCACTGTTTAGCCGAAGGTGTTTCCTTGTATAAACAGGGTTGTTAGGGGTGTGTCACGTTGCTCGCATGTTGGTGGGAAACTAGATATATGTGTTGTGTTGTTTTCATCAACTTTGAAACAAAATTGAGTGCTCAGCACATGCCAGACCACTCTGACGCTGGCAGAAATCAAATTCCTGACGTTCCGCCCACTGCCAGTCAGTCCCAGATAGTGCAGATGATTGTGGCCTGGAATGCTCGGCGCCCCAAACACGCTCCATTTTTACATTGGTAGACAATGTAAATTTGTTCAGCTCTGTCACCCTGAACGCATCAACGCTTCTGAGTCTAAACAAACTAGAAGTAATTTAGTTGTCTAGGTTACACCGAGTTTGGCGATCAATCTTTTTTGTATACATGTAAATAAGACGTGTCCCTCTTTAGCTGAGAAGCAGAAAAGGAACTCGAAGCATGTGATGCTGATCTCACAAAGAGATTTTTTTTTCATGAACCTCACTAAAGGTTAACCTCAAACCATCTGACCTTGCAGCTTTTTTTCTTCCTCTTTCTGCAGTCTTTCACTGATGGCATCACAAACAAGCTGATCGGCTGTTACGTCGGCGGGTTCATGCAAGACGTGGTCCTGGTTCGGGTGTACGGGCACAAGACAGAGCTGTTTGTGGACCGTGAGAATGAAGTGAAGAGCTTTCGTGTCCTGCAGGCACACCGATGTGCACCACGCCTCTACTGCACCTTCAATAACGGCCTGTGTTATGAGTTCCTGCAGGGAGTGGCCCTGGAGCCCGAGCACATCCGTAGCCCTGCCATCTTCAGGTGAGAAACTGCATCTTCGAATCCAATCATGAGCTAATTGATTCGGGACGGTGTGACGGAGTTGGAGAGACTGGCACTGACCTCCAACTAGCCAGACACTTAACCCCAAACCTTACCCCAGTAATCCCTTAAGACATGAATGACGCATAGCCCTCTCACTCTGTCTTTCTCGCACGCTGACCCAGGACTCCAGCCAATTCCTCTCAGGTCTCAGACAGCGGTGAAAGAACAAGGCTACTGTGTTAGCAGAGAGATGATTAAAGTGTTGGCATTTAAATGCATTACCGTTTAAAAGTTTGGTACTTTTATTCAGCAAGAATACATTCAATGTAGCAAAATTGACATCTATTCCAAAGCCCAATGTTCCAATGTTTTTCACATTGATAATAAGGTTTCTTGAGCACCAAATCAGCATATTGGAATGATTTCTGAAGGATAATGTGACACTGAAGAATGGAGTAATTCAACTATGCCATCACAGGAATAAATTAAATGTTTAATATGTGTATTAATATTTCACATTTAAACAGTTTTTACTATATTTTCAATCAAATAAATTCAGCCTTGGTGAGCATAAGAGATTAATCGCGGCCAATAGCATCCAAAATAAACGTTTTTGTTTACATAATATGCGTGTGTATCGGGTATATTTATTGTGTACATATAAATACACCCACATGCATGTATACAATACATTTTTATTAATATTTATATATTAAATATATTTATATAATATACATGAATATAAATAGTTTCAACATATATGCTGTTTGTGTTTGTCTTTACCATGCATTAAAAATATACACACATGTGTGTTTAAGTAAACAAAAACATTTATTTTGGATCCAATTAATCACAATTAAACGTTTGACATCACTATTTAAAATTCTTACCGATCCCAAACTTTTGTTTTATATTCCACACCATAGCGCCACACTCAAAATGTAATCTAAACCTTAATACAAGCCCTTTTTATTTGTTTACAGGCATATTGCGAGGCAGATGGCAAAGTACCATGCCATACATGCCCACAACGGATGGGTGCCCCAATCAGACCTCTGGCTGAGGATGAGCAAGTTCTTTTCTCTTGTTCCTACACACTTTGACGACCCTGAGAAGGACCAGAGGTGAGCTTTAATTTGCAGAATGGCATCGTGTTTTGAAAGCCGTAAATGGTATACCTGTATTATGTTGACGTTTTTTTTAAGCAAAGCAGAACGTGTAGACTAACACACCCTTTAGGTATAATGTCTCTGGGAAATATTGAAGCTGTCAATACAAGGAGGTTTAAATCTCAGCTTCACTTGCTATGACGTTCAGAAAGTACTGGGTGTTCTTTAGATCTGTGACATTTCTCATGGTTTGTTTTATCTCCCGATATGCTTTGCTTACATTGTGTTTTGAAAATCCTCCCAATGTTACAATATTAGATGACATGACTCATCGTGGCACAATCAAATGTGTTTGTACAGATGCAAGCTGAGAACAACATGCATGTTTTTTTGTTTTTTTTTACTTCTACAAAAGATTTTAGCGGAAATAATCTTTATTAATAATAAAGTTTTTATAATATAACATATTTTAAAAATAGATTCTAAAGGCTCATTATGACAACAATGATGACACTAATTCAAATATAATATAATGTATATAATAAAGGTGTTTGGACGTATAGTACCATTACATTTAAATATAAAGTAGTCCTTTATATGCAAATACCCATATATATATATATATAGTCAACATAACATTTGAAGTGGAGCAAGACCTTTTTTGACCCACTTCAAATGTGGACTACTGTGTGTGTGTGTGTGTGTATATATATATATATATATATATACTTGTCAATATACTTGTTGAGAAGTTTTTACAGATGCAACTGAATTTGTACATTGTTTCAAGGAAATAGGAAATGTGAGTGCTTGTTCAGTACATGCAATGCAAAACTGGGACATGGAATTTTTTTCTCTTTCTTTTTTAGCTGTGTGGGTTTCTAGAATGTTTGTCCATGTCGAGTCTGAGCAAAATTAATAGTTCAGGTATGTTTGAATATAGAGTTGGATTAGAAGTAGATTATTCTGATACCTCGGAGGCACCAAAAACGATTGCGCAGAAACCGGTACACACCGGTACAGTGTCTCTGCGGTAAGTCTATATTTATAGATAGTGCTTTTTGAGATGTTTATCTAATTGAGTGAGGCAGGTTTGTATACAGCGTGCCTTATTTGAATCATACTGAAACACAAAAGTGCGTTTGTGTTTTCTGAATGCATGTATGTGTCGTCTGTTTCCAGGCTGAACAGTGAGGTGCCCAGTGCCGAGTGTCTTAAAGACGAGATGATCTGGCTTCAGCAGAACCTTTCTAAACTGGGTTCCCCAGTCGTTCTGTGTCACAACGATCTGCTCTGTAAGAACATCATCTACAACCAACAGGAAGGTGAGTCCAACAAACCCCACCAGCTTCCTTCAGCCACAGCGTATGTTTCCCCAACCCCCCCTGCCTAAGGTAGGCTTAAATTTAGTGTTTTCACCTCAGAAATATAGCATGGATGCCCTTTCCTAAAGGGTAGTAAAATTACAGTCTCATCATTTCATCAAGGCATCAGGAGAATCCAGTGGTTTCCATGAAATGTGTTTTCTGTTCTTGAAGTCAAAAGCAAATGTGTGTTTGTGTTTGCTTTGGGGAATGTTGTTGAATGCTGTGATGCTGTTTACTATCTTCATGATGTACAGACCGACGACTGACCCACAGGATGGAGAGTGAATGCGAGTGTGACTCGAGTCATTCCTGTTATGCACAACGTTTTCAGTTATTTCCTTTCTGCAAATATATGTTTGAAAAAAGGAAGTATTTCTATAAAACACTGTATCAGATTTTCATAAATATGCCCAGCCCCGACTAAGGCACTTCGGCTTTATTTATAAAATCAAAATAAAATATTTTAGTAATACAGTGTTTACTTGGTACATGTAAATTAGACTAGGAGAATTACACACACACACACACACACACGTATATATATATATATAGAGAATTGAAAATAAATAATAAAATATGTCATTTTTATAAAACTATATATTATATGAATTATTTTAGTAAAGAATAATTAGTTTTATTAAAAAAAAACCTAAATAAATAAAAACAAAATTAGAAATATACACATTCAAATTTTTCATTTGTCATTTTTACTTAATTTCTCTTTGGTGGTCAACATTTCTGTCATATTCTCCGGTACTAAACCTAATAAAGTACACTATTTTAATATAATATATTTATAAATAATATTATTAATTATTTAGATGTTTAGATTATATCATACAGTATTTGTTATTTAAAATGTATAAATAAATAAATATACACTCACACTTTAATTAAAATTCACCCTGTGTTCACTTAAAATCCCTAGCATAACAGAAATGACCCACTTTGAAGAGTATGAGCATGAGAAAATGGCTGCTCTGCCACAGCAGTAGTGTGAGAATGTGTAGTTCCTGTCTCTCACTTTTTTTTTTTTTTCTCTCTTTTTTTTTTGAAGTGGCAGCAACAGTCAAACTGATTAGCACCAGCACGTATCAGTTGCCCTGAAGGTACCACTTGCCCCTAAAAACTGTTCTCGAAGCAGTAAATAATTCACAAGAGCGATTTGAGATTGGGTCACGGGAAATCTGCTTGGAGAACAGAGTTTAAAGGCAGCTGTGACCTTGGGCATTTGTTTGTATTTGAACTTAGAGAGAGGAAGGAGAAAAAAAAATAAGCTAAGCCACTTCCTCCAACTCGCTTTTAACACGCAGACCAAGGGGCGGGAGGAAGTTTTCAAAGTAAAATGTTTAAGTTTTTGACATGCCTGCTCTCGTGGCCCCTTCCCGACGAGACTTCTAGAAAGCAAGAACGGGAGTGTTACGCAATAGCTACTTGTTTATGTTTTTCTTGCCTTTCCTCGACACTCGGGGAGTCAAAGAAGTTTGGCTCGACCTGCACAGGAAGCCGCTGTGGCGTTTGCATTAGAGCCAGTAACTTGGGGCCTCATTGGCTGGCTAATGGACCAATGGGGATGTTGTGTGGTGGGGGTGTGCGTTTATGAGATGAGCCGTGTTTGTTCTTAACGGGGGAGGTGCCCAATGGCCTCTCTGCAGTGAAGCTGTGTGTGTTCTGTGACAGATGTGAGTTTGCCCAAATCTCTTCATCTGCTGCACAGGGCTATAGCCACTGACTGGAGGTGTTCAGTGTGTCCCGCTAGGACGCCACCGGGTCCGGTAACCACCTCACGTGTCTCTTTCTGTAGACCAACACTTCTGTCCAATTACAATCAAACTTTTTTTGTTCTACACACCATAAGCTCTAGAGCACTGGGAATGCAAGGCAACGTAAAGTCAAACGCACTACTTTAGGTGCAGTAATGCTACATATAACTAGGCAGTGATTAATGAGTAATGCATTACACATATGTAGACCGAGAGGAGTAAGGCTTTGTATTCTGATTGAAGTCAACACTGTCTACATCACCTGAACCATCAAGTCATTGCTTGCTAGACCACTGCTATACAGACTATGTGCCACTAGATGGCAACATTGCCCATTTTCTCTCCTTTAACTCCTCTGTCCTTCCAGCCCTGTGGTTTTACAGTGCAGCCGTCTCCGTTTTTTGTTTGTTTTTGTTTTGCATATTCTAAAGCTGTAAACTCTTGTCTAACCTGACTTGTTTATCCATTTTTGCTTTTATTTTACTCTCTCTTTCTACTTTTACTGTTGTGTTTGCTCGTGTAGAGCAGAAGACTGTTTCCGCGAGGAGCTCTTTCTGTCACCAGTCACAAGATTTCCTGGAAAACTTGCAATAACTTTGCCCACTGTTTTGTTGACCTTGGTTATTTTGTAGTTGATTTGTCACCTGTAACTAGTAAAAAAATAAGTCGAATTTGCCCGCTCGGTAATTAATTGGCGTTCAAGAAGAAGTCGTTGTTTGTTTTCAGTTGAAATAATCTCAAATAAATAAAAATGAAAATAAACACACTTTTTCTTTTAAAAATAAAATAAAGCAAAAGTTGCAAGTTTTCTACTTTTATTCTCAGCAGCCTCGTGTATACGGTGATTCATCAATTAGATAAACGTATTCAATTAATAACAGATGCTCAGAGTTTTCATATTATTATTATTATTATTATTAT
>JAUMHR010000068.1:1432999-1444357 GCA_032361145.1 Enteromius fasciolatus
GAGAGAGAGAGAGAGAGAGAGATACTGAGCACGCTGAGAAAATGTAGCGGTAACTAATTGTTATCATTACGCATGTTTGAAAAGTGTTTTCAAACAAGTAATCAAAGTCTGCCACTGTAATTAGCAGACACAGCAGTGAGTGTGTTTCTCTCCACTGTTCTTTTCAAACTGAAAGGCATTAGATATATCAGATCCTTTTCCCCAACGGAACAAAAACCTGTACACCGCGTGCATTGTGAGGAAGAGACAGCTTGACTGAAAACAAACTGACACAAACCATTTGAAGCAGAAAAGAAACACAACAACCTGTCAAGAGCAAAATGCCTCTAATTTTTCTGTCATCTGCCAGCAGTTTAACAAGAGAGGAGCGTTTCTACCCCCTCAATTTTCCCCCTGGCTATTTACACACACTGAGAACCAAACAAGAGGATGGGAGGGCAAGAAATCTGCTCGTTTTCTTTCTCTCTCCCTCTCTTTCTTTCTTTCCTCTCCCCTATATTTTTCACTTTCCTTCTATTCATCTCATCCTTTTTACTCTTAACATTTTCTTTTCCATCGACTGACCGCGATAACGTCATTGGAAGAGTGTGGAATTATCCCAATGACTTGAATCCTTTGGTTGCGTTCACGAAAAAGATCCACTCAGATACTTAAACCAGTAAGAGAGTCAATTCACTGAATCATTTGCTTAACTCGTTCAAAAGCATTTATTAACCTAGATTAAAGAAAAAAACTGCATATAAAATCTCCTAATTACAATTAACAGACTCATGAAAACCCAAAGCAGTATAAATAAATGCCTTTGAAACTATGATTTTTTAAGTGCATAAATCTTTACGGATGACAGACATATGTGTTTATTTCATATATTATTAAAACTCTAAAAATGAACATCAGTGTTGTTATTGTTAAATAAAACTAAATAACTGAAATATATATTTCAGTTCATATATATTTAGTTGCACTGTAAACCAAAACTAATAAATAATTTTTGTTAATATAAAGTATTGACACCTAACTTAAAATAAGTTGATATTAAAAATACTGAAATAAAAAATGATTAATTAATTAAAGCTTCATAGAAATAATACAATACAATACAAATGATGAGAATATAAAAGAATAACTAAACATTAACTAAAATATAACAATATAATATATCATATAAATAAGTCAAAAATAAATTATTCTGAATTTCTTATTTTCAAAACTGATCAAGTAAAAAAAAAATACATGCTTCACAATCATTCAATTGCTCTTGCAAATGTCTGTTTATGTCCTTGTTCGTTTAACATTTTCAAAAACAAGACGTCTCATTCAACGCTGTTTCAATTCTTATTTAGACTCAAAAGTCTGACATGCTCAGTAAAGATGTTTGGTATGTTCATGCAGTGAAATTGTTCTTTGCACAGGCCGCACTTGACTAGTTGTTCACAATCTACTGTCAAGCGCAGTGAATAGGACTTGTTCAACAAATACTGTGGGGTGGGTGACTATGATCCCGATGGTGTAGGGGTTTGCTCACAAGGCAGGTTCGAGATCTTGTGTTTATGTTCCAGGGGCACAGAAACACTAATGTGGAGGTCTTCTGACTGCACCGGAGACAGTGTTTATGTTAAAGGCTGTTGCTCGTCTTTCTAAAGCACATTACACTGACTGCTGCTGTCAGCTTGTGTTACTTTGCCTCTTTAGTGGCGCAGGCAATTGGCTCCGACAGCCAAGCAGTGCGGATGAAATATTTAACTCCACACTGTTAAAGGCACAACTCCGTCTTTGTCCTGTGAACTAGCTGTTTGTAACATTAGTATCGTGGTGACAATGAGACCTTATGCTGCGGAGATGATGGTGAGTGCATTTATAACAAAATCCAGAGGCTTTCAACATCCAAAAAGATGTCTTGTGTACTGTATTGTATATAATCTCGTAGCTCTCAAATGTTGTTCATGCATCTGCAGATTCTGAGGGCTAACTTTTTTTCTGAAGTTTTACAGCACATGGATGCTACAGTATATGCTTTTGTTGCGTGTGATTCAATTACATGAAGATTTTGTTTTCCACCGAAGATGGATTTGCAATGAAACAAGAGAAAGTAAACCGTAGGTTTTTCACATTTAATTACCTGTGATGGCCTATACAGTCTGTTTTTCTCTAATCTATAAAAACATCAAACATAAACACTTTCCCAAACCTAAATTCACAACTGACACGGTCTGTCCTGAAGCCCCTCAAACACTCTTTGCTACAATTCTGTGGCTGTTCGATAAATAGGTTGTTGCAGGGCCTGAAGAAATATTTTTCTTTCTTATACAAACACAAGAAAACATGGGTTAATAAGTCTAGATCTTGCTTTTAAGCATTCATACTGCTTTAAAGGGGTGATATGATGTTGCTAAAAAGAATATTATTTTGTGTATTTGGTGTAATGTAATGCGTTTATGGGGTTTAAGGTTCCAAAAACACATTTTCCACATACTGTACATTATTGTTGCTCCACTATGCCCCGCCTCTCTGAAACGTTTGGATTTTTACAAAGCTCCTTTTTCTGAGAAACGAGGTTTGCTCCAATCGGCCAGCTATCTTTGCATTGTGAACGGTCGGATACCTCAAGCGTGTGACTGAAATGTGATGCCATGCCTTGGACTCAAGTCGTCATGCTGATAATATAATTTGTCATGGAAAATTTGGGAACAATAAATAAATAAGAAAATCATTTCATTTTGTTTTGAATCTCACTGCATATAAAAATACGGACATATGCAATTTTCCCTCATATGCTCACCATCCACTGTCAGGTGGACACTGATGTACTGTATGGACCACTGAAGGGAAACAGTGGAACAGAAGAGTTAGAGCAATACAAGAGGCATAATACTCAATACAATGTGTGTACATACGTATGCGTGCGTTTCATCCAAAGCTCTGGTACAGCTCACGAGCAGCATGAAAACACACTCAACACCTTATATAGGGCAGATTCGCCTGCTGCTCCTATAACTCGTCGGTTGGATTACAGCAAATCATAAATTAGAGGAGAAATTTCAGTGATCCAGGAAAACAGGAGTCTAAGTCAGACTGCTCCGATTCTGTCACTACACCACACAGGTTAGCAAGAGCAACAGAGGGGTGCTCAGCCAAAGTGCTCACACCAGCTTCATCTGTCAGCAAAATAATACCGCTGCAGTCGCCTCTCGCTAATAAATAACACACAAACACATACACCCTTAAAAGCTAATGTGGATGACAGTGCTGGTTACCCTTAATGAGGTTACCCTTAATGAGTAATTGATTTCTCATGAATGAGTCATCAATATGTAATTAATGGAAGGGTAATGTGTTAAATGTTGGTTCTGTATGGTTCATAGGCAATGTTTAATCTAATTTTGTTCTTGCTGAATAAAACTTTCTGGTAGAACCTATTGGCCACCATAGTAGAAGCAAATACTACATGCAAGATAGATAGACAGATATAAAACACTGTTGTGATTTGCTCTGTTATGATTTTCTGGGGTCAGTGTTTAGCCATATGCGTATGTACGCACGTGTGTCTCTATTGATGGGTCAGCTGTGCTCCTGTGACAGCTTCCATCCTGTCTCCTTAACCTTCCCTGGCCGGCTCGGTGGCAGCGCTGAGGTTTAATCAATGCAATGGAAGTGACATTTAGGGCCAAATCAAATTAGGTGGAAATGGAGGCAAACGGCAGGACTGCATTAAGTGCCGCCTGTATTAACACACAGGTCAGACACACAGGACTCATCACACACGCGTTGGCCGCCCGCCCATTTATAAGACCCTGTACCAGAGAATATGCATCACGATTAGACGCTCACTGACCTGGGACGCATACAGCAAGACGACTAGAGCGAAATCTGCAGAAGAGATGGCAAACAAACAAAAAGTGCACAGAAAACTGTCCTTATAGACACTGTATGTTCTATTAAATATAAGAGTATTCGTACATTAAAGAAGGACTGACAGCCATATTCGGCTGCCATATAGTGTAACACTGAACCCATGTAACATCCTGTAAAACAAGAGAGAAAAAAGTAAAAGGTGACTTTAAACAAGCACTGAGGAATAGCAGAATGGAGCGCGTGTTCTCCTTCTCTCTCACACACACTGAGAGAACAAGAGATGTTCTCTTTTTCACACTGTTTTTCTTTGTGTCTCACTTCAAAATCCACATGCAGGGCCAAAATACATGAAATATTCATAAAGCGTATAAAAGAGTGCTATCAAACATTCTGATTGTTCAGTGTCTCTGTCTCATGGGCATAAAAAAAATCACTGGGTCAGGTCAGACTCGTAAAATAAATCACATATGACGGGAAGAAAGCAGCCTGTAAACGTCTGACTCCGTCTCAATTTGCCTGATTGAAAATGGCGTGTCAGACCAAACACTGACACACCAAATGGGATTGAAAAAAAATGAACAGACGGTCCTGGTGGGCTACAAGAGAAAACGAACAAGTTGCATGAACAGAAACAGAAGTAGTCTGAAAGTCCGGCTCAAGGGTACCAGACCCTCAGGCCCAAACTTGCACGAAGGAAAGAGTGTCTCACTTTGAAGGAATGCATGTCAGACTTCCTTCAGTGTCTCTCACTGCTAAAGAAATCCCACTGCATCCAATTGCAGAGAGACGGAAAGGAGTAAAAGAGTAGGGATGTAGGTAAGCAAAGCTGCTGCAGATACATAAGTCTGCATCCTAAGGTAACAAGAACTGCACATCCGACTACGTACTGACAGCTGTCAGTGTAACCCGTCTGGGATTCTCGTTACACACACATGTGTGCGGCATGCCAATTAGAAGCCCAGTTTGACCTGAGCATGACTGATTAGATGCCTCGTGTTTGCACCCTGAATGTCAGTTTGATCCAAACCCTACTTCTGAAGAGATAACACACCTGCTCCACTCACCTAAGCAAACAACATCCATCAAGAACAATATCTTGCTTGTGCTAGAGATCGACGGTTGTGGGGTTTTTCAGTTTGGCCTTAACCCTATCTAGAGAACATGGTGGTCGACTGCTATGTTAGATGTGTGTTTAAACTGATCTAAAGGTTTTCAGCTGCTCTGCTGTATTTGTTTTTTACAACTAGGGCTGGCGGTAAGCGATTATTTTTAAAACAATTATTCTGGCGATTATTTTATAGAATAGTCGACTATTCTAATGACTAATTAGATGATTTATCTAACTATTATTTTTCTGTTGCATGACAAAAAAAAAAACATAAAATCACTAATTGCCCCTAAAGATTAAAAAGATTACTTTATTATACAAAAGTATCCAAAGCCAAACATCTTCTGCTTAAAACAAAATAACAGCAGTGTTATACAAAATGGTTTTGTTAAACAAAACTCTTTTACAGTACCAATAACTCCACTTTAAAGATTTTTTCTCGTTCTGTGTTGGCCAATGTAACCGCTGTATTGACCGCTGGATTGTGCGTTCAAACAGTGTATTCAGAATATGAGCTATAACTTATTCACTTATTATAAGCTCGTCTGCCCGCTGTCATCTGCCCCGGCCACGAGCACAGGCTACACGCCTTAAAGTGAAAGGACGATGTTATGATTAATTATGTTATGTTATGCTTAGACAGGTGCGTCCTCAGGTTTCCCCTAGGTCCGCTGTCAGGCTTTATCGTTCTGCGGACACGTAGTTATCACTGTGTGATTGAATAGGCTTCAGTTAAGGGGAAAAAAGGAGTGGGCGTGATGTGTCTACTACTGGATTAGACGTCGACGTCATCAACGCGTCGCTGCAGGCCTATTGGCAATATTACATCAAAAAATAACAATGGTTGAGAAGCACAAAAAAACAAAACAAAACAAAAAAAAACAAAACTTAAAAATAAAAATTGTCATTGTAAACAGATTGTAGTCAATTGTAAATAGTTAAAAACTAAAACAAATCAATTGTGAGTGCTTTGTGCACTACCCTCAACAAAAACAAACAAAAAAGATTGTAAATGATATACACAAATTTTTGTTGTTATCTTTTATGTTCAATCTTTGTGTAAAATAAAATAAAAATAAATTAAAATAATGCGGTCAAAAAGTAACAGAATAAACAAAAATAGTTTATTATCATTTACGTTGTATCTTCAGGTAGTTAGGACATTTTGTGCGCATTTTACAAGATGAGTTCAAATGCAAAATAAAATATATTTAATATTTAGATATTAAGAAAAGAACAGAAACGTTTGTTATATAATTCTGTTATACTTTAGTCATTACTCTATATTGCATTTCAAAAGCATTGGTATTTTCACTGTGCTTGTATGTGCTTGTTGCGATTCGGACCGAGAATATGAAGTGTATAGAATGAAGTGAAAGCATTGCAGTCAGTGGACGTCTTACTTCACTTATAAAACCTGTCAAATTTTCTCTTAATAAAATAATCATACATGGTTATCGGCCGAAGTCAATAATCACAAAATGACAAAAAATCAGTGGTTTGTACACTAGACACAATCCAATTTAATAAACATCCCAGTTGGTGACAAGACCACATTTAACACGGAGATGATCCCTTGAGCACAACTGGGGCAATTTAATTCACAGAGGGCTGAGTTCAATGACCACAATGTCAGAAATAAATTCACATTCTCAAGCAAAGAGCTCTTTTGTTCCACTTGAACAGTACAGAGGGCACCAGAGAAAATGCGTAAGATAAAGACTCTCTCATAATAGATAAGGTTCCTTTGACAGAAGCCTCCGAGAAGCAGATTCGCCCTTGGCCCAAACGCCCTTTAATGAAAGCCTGTATTATGTCTGCATGAAGTCTCTTAAGGACAGAAGAGCAGGACTATAAGGAGCAGCAGGCCCCACAGGCACCACCTTAGGATGAGGTCACATCCACATTTACCCACAATCCCCAGCTGCAGGACACCGGGTGGGAGCACAACAAGCAGTGGCCTTTCTGTAAACGACAGAACATGGGGCGGGTGGTTTGGAGGGGGGGCCTGGGAACAATACAACAAAAGAGACAGAAAGAAAAAGGAAAAAGAGAAAGGTACAGGCAGACAAAAGTAAGAGCATTCATTAAAAGCCATCAGATTGTCTTCCTGTCCTATCAGCCAGCATCAAAACCATCTGCAATCTAGAGGGGAACTACAAAGTGGATCCCGGGGCCTACAGAAGTGAGGTTTTGATCAGACTAATTAAAAGCCATTTTGTTTTAAACAAACAGACACAACTCTAATTGGCTCTTTTCCATAAGAAAGGGAAGATGTTGAAAGTGAGAGAACGCACAGGGAAGATCAGAGGGACGCTCTCAGGCAGAGGGGCTCTTGTGCACTCACACACACACACACACCGGCTCGATAAAGCCACAGACAAAGAACATGCACAAACACACATGTATCAGCAAATACTTCCACATATTATATCAGTAATAGCTAAAAGAATGTATGATCAAACTTCATGGAATGGAACATCATGTACATCTACAGAGAATTTCCTTACAATGCAAGACAAAGTTGAGCACATATTTATCAAGGGGTTTCACATTTCTACTGTATCACAGAACAAAGGCTTGATTTTGTGCAGATTTTTTGTGATATTAAAATACTTCCTCCAATATAGACAGCTTAATATGCAGATAACGGCTAGAAGAAAGACATTTGTAGGTTGATTTCAAAGCATTTCTCTGTTTGAACATCCCAACCAATACTAGCATAGCAACAATGGATAAACTAAAGGTGGGAGTTTGGTGCAGTTTGATGTAAAGTGGCAGATGGGGGCAGTATTTGGGAAAACCCAATTTTTTTTTTTTTTTTGGGTTATGCAAGTGGAACAGAACTCACCTGCGTTATAATAAAAAAAAAGTGTTTTTTTGGGTCAATAACAAATAGTAGTGTCCACCATAAACAAAAGAAAAACAACATTTTAAAATGTATTTAAAAAACTATTTTGAAAATATTTTGTAAAGAGCACATTTTATATTTATTGAAATATATTATTACATTCATATATTTTAATAGATTTATGTATATATATGCATGTGTAAATATATCAATTTATTATGTAATTTATATATATTTATTATTATTATTAATAATAATAGTATAAAATACACACACACACACACACACACATTTGTAAATACATCAATTTCCATTGTAATTTATTTATATTTTAATAGTAGTAATTAATTATTATATTATTATTATTATAATTATTACACATTATTTCTTTATATGATATAATATACATTTGTATATTTGCATAAAAGTACAGTATAGCCTACAAAATATAGAACTTAAAAAGTACTTTCTAAGTATTTTTTACAAACTCATGGATTATCTTTGAAAATAAAATAAAAAAAAAATTATAAATTAACTGTATAATAAAAACATTTTTTGAATTAAAAATTGTCACACCATTTTGCAGTCTGAACTGCTGTAGAAATGTAAAATTATCTAATTAATAAAATATTTAAGGATGTTGTTGAGGGTGTTTTCTTCAGGACTGTATCAGACCAAAACAAACAAAAAAAAACCTTCATAGGTATATTTTATTTTTTAATTAACACGTTAAACTAATAAATCCAGGAATTGATTTAAAAGAAAAACATGTAATTAACCACTTTGCTATTGTTTTTGGATACACTGGGGTCAGAGAGCAAAACTGTTACCAAACACTGTACAAAGTGAGAACAGTGAGTGCTTTTACACACTTGGAGGACTTTCAGGGTAAACTGTAGGTCATCCTGTTACACTGACCCAAGAACAGTGCAAAATCCAAATCCTGATCGAAATCATTTAGCATCAACAGCAGCGATGGTCTCAGACCAGTGGTCACGAGACACTCGCTATCAGATGTGAACTCGAGCTCGACCGCTGCAACCGCCCAATGAGTATAGATCCAAAACGCTCTCTTGGGATCTGAACGATGGCATACACACTCACAGAAACACACACACCCACTGAGCAAAATAAACAGAACGACCCCCACGGGCATGTGAAAAATAAGCAAGGTTTCGCAAAATACCAAAGTAGGTCATTGATTTATTGAGTGCAAAAATCTATAGTATTTTTCCCCTTTTCTCTGGTCTCCAATCTTCCCATAAAGTAGAAAGACAGGATCATAAAAGCGAGGAAAAAGTGACTCGCACGCCAAGAGATGACATTACATTAGCTGCAGCTTCTCATACCCAAGTAACAATGTTCAGTTATCTATATGATAATGGAAGACGTCTGAAACCAAACAATATGAAGATGCACACAATCATGTGGACATAAAAGCCCAAAGCCTAGAGACTAAATCATGTGCGCTTGCAATCTGCTCAATAGATGCCTCACGACTTTGTTGTTTGCTTGTTCTGGGTTGGAAGACAATAAACGCCTCTCGACAAAAGACAGCCGTTCTCCTTTGTACGCTGGCTGAAACATCAGTTCATGGATTGTGAGATTCAGTCACATTGCTGTGTATACGGCCACATGGGAAGGACAATAACGGCCTCAATACAGTAAAAACAAAGTGTGCACTGAAGATACAGATCTATATTTACCTACGGTCTCTATATGCAGATGGTTGTGTGAAATCAACCTGGCATGTTGTTCTCTTGTCGTTGCTGGAATTCAAAATCAACAATGGTGTTGTGGAATATGCGTTTTCATAAGAGAGAGAAAATCCAATTTTCATGGCACAAACACCTAATTGGAGTGGATTATTTGTGCCCTATTTGGCAGCGAGACAATAAATATGATGAATTCTTTGCTTTTAAAGTCTACATGTATCTTTGTCAAAAGTGTTAGGCCTGAGGCTTTTTAAGGTAGAAGTGTGGGAGGCAAATGCACACATTTCAAGACAAGAGAACACGGATAGAGGACTAAAATGAAGATAAAGACAACACAAAAAAGAGGATAAGCGACAGGAGATAAAGATGAAGAGGTGGTAGACAAAGACAGAGAGTGATGAAATATCAAACTTTTTTTCTACAACGTTTTCTCCAACGCTGCTTGTTATAGTCATGTAATGGCATTTTCAGCAATGTTGAAACTTATTCATCAAGAAAGTTGGCATTATAAACCAGGATGGAGCAAAGGTTCTAGAGATGAGTGTTAAAAAATAAGGGGACTGTTAGAGTCACTTGAAAAGGAACAACTGAGAGAATGAGTTATGTCATTGTGATGGCTAAGGTAAACACATAAATGTACACAATATACACACTACTGCTTGGTTTGTGGACCCTGGACCACAAAAGCAGTCTTAAGCAGCTAAAATACATGGCATGAGCCAAAATCTTTTTTTTTTTTTTGATGAAGATTTTTTGTAATTTTCCTACTGTGTATATATATATATATATATATATATATATACACACACACAATAAAGTATTATGCAAACAAAAACAGTTATTTCAGATGCGGTTAATCACATTTGTATGGCAGCACAAATAAATAAATATAAACAAATGAATTTTTCAGATTCATAATTATACGTTGTCATACCTAAATGCAAGTACCATTTAGAATTACATTTTTCTGTTGAAGTTTTTTTCTTTCTTTTTTTATGTAACTTGTCAATTAGTTACTAGTGGCAATATAAAAATAACCACTGCCTTATGACATTTTTAAATCAATGTATTCTTACAAACCTTTCGGGATAAAGTGCACAGATGAACCGTGCACAATAACACTTAAAACGAAAGTAAATAGTGTCAAATTGCATTTGAAGTTGACTATGAACTCATCACATCTACGTAAGACACAGAGCTGAAGAGAGAAGGGTCTGAGCACAGGGTTAGACTGATCACAAAGTGTCTTCAACACACAGGATACACAGATCCTCCCTCGACATGATCACATCAATGGACGCCATTCAGCACTAGGGATCTAATCGGCTACTTTCTCAAGCACACGTAGCAAACAGCACCATACCGTTCCTCCCTGTATCTTCATTCCTCTCCGCCCTGTCCGTGGCTTCCTTTCAGACTAGATTCAGGTCAACAGCAACAAACGCAGAGAGTGTCCTTTCATCAGGCATTGTTTGGCTTGTGTCTTTCACACTAGGGAAACACAATCAGCGGGTAAGAAGAAAGACAAGGGAGATGTAGAGAGACCACAAAGGGAGCTGATTTTTCTCTTGGCTCATAAAATGTATTATTAATCCAATTTTTACATGGGCCCTTAAATTTAGCTCAACAGGGGAGGGAGGGGGGAAACTGGATTGAGCAAATTAATGAGGTAAACGTAATGATCTGAGATGATCAAAGGCAATCGGTGTTGAGCAAGTACAGGCCACCAATTAGGAAAATAAGCCCAGGAACAGACTTAAATATGCACCACGGCAAACGATGAAAGACAGGGTCGGCAGGAACGTACTAATTTCCCTAAACGAAATAGTTGA
>JAUMHR010000068.1:1444457-1463744 GCA_032361145.1 Enteromius fasciolatus
CTTAAATATGCACCACGGCAAACGATGAAAGACAGGGTCGGCAGGAACGTACTAATTTCCCTAAACGAAATAGTTGAATAGTTGAGAAAAAATGCAGCGAGATGACTCCGAGTGTGGTGGTTAAGGACAGAGATTAGAGGAGAAAATGCAGCAACCTTGAAATCCCACAAGACCACGAGAACAATCGGTTTAGAAAAGACACAATGAGATGAGCTGCACTCAGCAAACTCTTTTGAGGGTACGCTCCAGGGTCACAAACCTGACACCAGAAAACAGAGCTGAAATAAATAAACGAACAGATCAATTGAGTTAACAAAATCTTTGTGAAATGTTTCAAATGTTCCTGGCCTTTGTCGATGAAGAACATTAACTCATGCATTCAGGAACGCTTGCGTATAGCTTCAAACAGCAAATGCTCATCATTATTATTCAGAGTGATAGAAGCGTGCCCTCTCATTTATTCCTGATTGATCAAAGTGTCAAGGCAACCCAGGCCTCACACACATCCACTTTCAACAGAGGACCTTTCAAGTGTTTCTGCGTGATAGAGGAGGACTGTCACCAAACACTGTCTACAGAAAACATTTTAGCAGAAGCAGGAAGAGCTCAGAGTTTACTACTGATAACCAAATGAGTGATAAACACTCTTGCGCAAGGTCTGGTCCACATTACTGTTTATTCTGGCCGTTTGCTTAGACAGGAAGAGAACATCTGACTGTTTTGTATGCCACTTAGAAGCAGGATTCTCTGAAATAAATACACAAACATGAACGCGCCAAATAATTTGTAGAAAATGCTGTATACCTTCAAATAATTTCACAGAAATGCAAAAACATCACAGCAGTTCCTGAGAAAGTAGGTGTAATTCATTAGTAATTGTTTTTTTTTTTTTTACAGTACAGTATGTGGGCAGAAAAAGTTCTCGCACCTTCTTCAGGATTCAAAACATGCGCTCACATACAAAATAAATAAATAAATGAGGAAAAAAAAAAACCCACACGTTAATTTTGTTACTCTTAAATTAATGAGATTTGTTGCAAGGTCACTTACCTATTCAAGTTTTTAATAATTTTATTAGTTTAGTTTAATAGTTTTTAACACATTTCATGTTTCTAAGGTGACCAGAACTCCATCATTCTATAATTAACATTATTATTACTTTTGAACAACATTTATAATACTACAATTTCTATCCTGAGTCACTGAAGAGTTGAGTAACTTTGCTCTGCCCTTACAGGAATAAATTACATTTTTAAATTACACTATGTACTAAACGTTTGCTGGACATTATACAAAAAGATTTTTCACAGATATATTAAAGGGGTGACACTGACTGACTCACAAGCATAAACTTACTGATGATATATATAATTAAAACATCTGCACAAGGTTAACACACAAATTCGTTCGCACACAAAGTTAGTGAGAGACCCAAACTCGTCATAATAAATAAATAAAAGTAAAAAAATTAAAAAAGTGAATATATTCCACAGACTTCTCCAGCTTTCTGGATATTTGCATGTCCCAGAATAGCTCATTTATTCAGAAGTGCTGAGAGAAGGCAGAAGAGGGGGGCAGGCAGCTGACCTGCCACACAACTGGAACTGCCAGGAATGATCCTCAGATCCCATCCAACTAAACTCAAACACTGGACCCCACTAGAAAGAGTTCAGCAAGTGCTTAGAACCAATAAGCACACGGCACAGTTGCACACGCATCCAATCAGAGACCCGTACGGGCCCTGAACTGGGGCAGGGAGCGACAGCATCATGGGTCACGCACAGCTGTGCGGATGTCCGGCCCAAAGCCACCAGAGCGACGGCCCGAACACATGGCCAGTGCTTCACTGCTGGGCTGCCTGCACAATCTGAGCCCAGAAACTCAGTTACTTTGTTCTCGTTGCGTTTTTTCCCCCCACCCCTCATGATAATGACGACCTGTCCCAGATTCTGTGGTTATGAGAAGAATCACATCAGTTGTATGTCAAAACACAATCACAATGCACTTGGCAGACGGCTCGCCAGAGGAGAGCAGCGGGGAGAGATATTTCTCAATTTGCCAACAATTGAATATTTTATGGTTTCGTAAAGAAACTTAGTGTCTTTCATCCATTCTAATCCTGACCTCAAAATTGGGGTATTTCGGTTCCCAATCTATTTCTGCTGTTCTATAAGCCAGCTTCTGCATGGTTAAGTAGAGACAATGTTAAGACAAGCCTTTTAAGCCCATTAGCCTTATAATTCATATGTCTTGGCAAATGCTATTCAGCGTAGTCCAAGATCTGCTAGCACTATCTTCCTGCTGGCTTGTTGGAGCGGGATAGAGAGGAAAAGAGAGTAAGTAAGAGAGGTGGGAGGAAGTGCAAGCTTTTCGCTCATGCTGAAGAGAGAGAGAAATGGAAAAGGAAAAGTATGCTCTAGCAGGCTGCCACATGTTGAAGAATTTGTTTACCATTTCCTGTCCTGTGATCAACACACAGTTCAAACGGACAGAGGAGATGCAGTGGGCGAAAAGGATTCTGATCTATTCTTGTTCTCCTGAGGGTCACCATACTTTTTAAAGGGACAGTTCGCGCCAAAACAAATCGGATATCATTTACTCACCCGCACGTCTTTCTGGATCTATCTGATACAAAAGATCAGATTTTTCACCATCGAATAACTTCACAAAACGAGTCACTTTAATTGGTTATTCAGACATTTTAAAAATCTTTAAGGTCTAAAGACGAGGTTTACTGAAAGTTTAACTTCTTTTGTAACCTGAGGGTCGTGTTTTTAAAATAACATGAGTTTCTGAAAAGGAGGCAATCGCAGCTTTCAGTCCTCGTTCATTATAATGGCATGGAAAAGAGCAGCTGGTACATTCTCTTTTTGAGTTTCACATTAAAAAACAAACAAACAAACACATGGCTTGAAAATAAATGAGGGAAAGCGATTGCAAAAACAAAACACAAAACGAACTTCTGGCTTGTAGAAATTTTCCCCCTAGGAAGCACTCAGAAACCTCTCTTGTTCTGTCTGCTTTCATTTTCACTATCGAGTTACACTCAGTCAAACAGTCATGATTTCTTTTGAGTGTCATTCTAGATGTGGCCTTAAGGATAAGGATCATACCTGGTCTATAATACCGTTGGGCCAAAGTGATGCATTCACAGAACTGGTGATAATCTGAAGAGCAATGTGCATTTATCTATCTGAATGATGGAATAAATGAGAGAGAGAGAGAGAGAGAGCGCAAGAGAGAGAGAATGCACAGTGAGCCTCCTGCAATCGGAAACCAATCCCTGATTCTGTGTGGAGATATGGAGAAACTCTGCGTTTAACATGGCCTAAAATAACTCTTATGGCATGATATTTTCAACTAGTGTTTTTTGTTTTTTTTCCCCAATGAGAGTTTCTGTTGGGGTTCTATTAATAACAGCAACATCCGAGATCTAATGTCTGGTTATGTACTTATCAGAGAGGAATTAATTCAGAATAAAGAGGGGTTTTGAATAAAGAAACACAAATCCTCTTTTAAAAGAGACTCTTATAAGTGCCTGAGAAAGGAGAAAAATGAGGGCAAAAAGACTCATTATGCAAATTATGACTGAATTATGAGGCAAGGCTTTGTGGGTAATAGCCAAAACTCACTCCAACTAAAGTGTTAATAAACGTTTGCCAAAAATGGAATAGCCTCGGTGCATTCAACATGACCCCAGTAAAAAGAAAAGCTTAATTCAGGGACAAAACAACAAAAGTCACAGTGGATTTTCATCAGAATTCATAGCAACTTTTGCTCGTTGAGCCCTTGTCTTCCTATTACATTACATTTCACTCCTATAATAAATTATAGAAATCACACCAGTTGATTATCTGAGTTCTTTATCACAACGTTTATGAATTTGTGAACACTGATATCAATCACCAACGCATTAGCGCCAACTCAGTAATATATGACTTACTCGAGCAAATTACTTCTCTCCTCTACACACACGTCAGCGTTAATTTTTCATTAGATTTATGTGTGAACTCAACAGCTGGATTTAATGGAGTTCACTGTGATCTGTTTTACACCATTAAGAGCCATTGAAATATTTTGAAAAATCATATGTTTTCTGTGCAAGTCAAATTAGTGAGTGCAAAAAAACTGTACGCAGAGCAGATCGTACAGGACATCCTTACAGTCATGAAATGAGTGTAACTCCATTTGAGCATACACATCTCAAAGTCCTGTTCCGAGAGACGTTTCTTCCGAAGTCAAATAATAATCATGTCTTTAAATGTCACAGATTATTTATGTTTAAATAATGTTTCCCGAAATTATGATTAAATAATTTTCAAACAAAAACTCAGAGATGGGCTTGTAGATATTATCGTTTTCCTAACAAGATAAACATTAACTCCTTATTTAAAATTGTCAGATATTCACTACAAATACACAAAGCAAGCCACTTTGTTTACCATTATCGGGCTAGTAACTTATCATAAGTGCTTTTTTAGGGACCACTACACATGTGTCTTATTTTTCAACAGAGCGATACAGTTTTATATTCTGTCCTATAAAAATATTTTAGAATTACAACATTGCAAATGTATTATTATTTAAGATTATTTTGTGTTCATTTTACTTTATGTTACTTCCAAACAATGAATAGCCTGTGGGCTTGCAGAAAATACGTTTCACTAACTCTTCAAAGTGATAAATCTGAATTTGGGGCAGAAAGCATTAAATATATTGCTTTAATAAATGCATGTGTGCACATATGCACAGTAGCTAAATGAAAAGTAATCAATTCTTAGCTGATGGGAATGGTAAAAACTGAGATCTGCTGCGGTTTGAGGAAGGAATGATCGAGTTGCTGATGATTGGAGGGAAACGCGCTCTAATCCCAGCTGGATTACTATGACTATGGAAAGATCGCAATAGCGGGCTGAGTTCGCGGAGCTCCTTCCCGTTAACGCCGCTCAACAACAGGCAGTCACGCGAGCAGCGGCTCCGCGCGCGCTCATTCCGAGCATGAAAACACGCACATATCACAAGTTAAAGTTCAATGCGGTCTAGATCCACTCACCTAATGCTGTGTACGGCTTCGTCCACGTGTCTCGAAGGAAAACGACCCTCCGGGAGAGGTGAACAGGGTCGGGATGTTTTATTTAGGTTGATTTGCGCTGGTCTCTCAAGGACGAGGTGAAATCCCAGGGCTGGTCACACACAAACAACAACGCCAGAGCAAATTACAAAAGGCAAAGACTTGGGGGAGGAGAAGTCAATTTGTTTCGTGTTCTAAACAACAGGCTCTGAGCCAAGAGTGGTTACCTTAGCGCCGATACTCGGTTGAGCAAAGCAAATGTGTCAAAACTGGACCATTTAAATCCAACACACTGGGCTTGGCTAAAGCGCTTCGTGCAGTTCAAAGCAGTTAATGTGCGCGCGCTCTACCTGAGGCGCATCGCGACGCGACGTTT
The DNA here is from genome assembly GCA_032361145.1 of Enteromius fasciolatus. Classification (NCBI taxonomy): domain Eukaryota; kingdom Metazoa; phylum Chordata; class Actinopteri; order Cypriniformes; family Cyprinidae; genus Enteromius; species Enteromius fasciolatus. Next base: position 1,449,905 of record JAUMHR010000068.1, read on the forward strand.
GTACTTCACGAGCTTTAGAATAGAGTTTCTCGTTCAGGTAATGTCAAATATTCCTGTCTAAACGCCAGGCTGCAAGTCATATCCCGTACTCAAAGACAGCATTTGGGATTGTCTAAACGTCAGTGAGCGTTTAAGTCAGCTTTGACACACTTTGTTATTAATTCACAGTTGTCCTCAGAAGCTCTTGAACGCCTATTTAATGGGGTCTACTCGGCGCGAGCCCCTCCAGGTGCCTTATATCAAGGCGAATACGCCGGGCGAACGCTTTAAACATGTCAATAACCATCATGTCATCTTCCCTCGCGAGCGACAGTGGCTTGGCTACCTACCTCTGTAATACTGGGTGAAATTACTGTAAGGAGGTGGGTAAATGCTTTATACCTGTGTGCCGGTGGCGCAGGGATGCGCACAGGTGTTCATCGCGTGCCTCGCGCAGTAGCAGTTTCCCACACGCGCCCTGTTTGTTTTAATTCACCTGTCAAGTCACGCGCCGGGGCATCTCTATTACACAACACGCTTCTGCAGGCAACTGTTTTCAGCTGTACTTAAAATTTATTATTATAAATAAGTTAGCATTCACATTTATGATCACTGATCATTTATTTTATAGTAAACTATAGTGGCTTCATTTAAAGGAAACAAATCACAATAGCTATTTTCAGAATTAGCCATGAACTCGGAGACAAATCTGCACGTTTGATTCCTAAAATGAAATTTGCTACCGATTTGATTTCATCTATCCAAACAAACATCCGTGGATTATTTAATAAGTTCTGCATTTAATGCAATTTATTATTTGAGTGAAACATTGCATTTCATGGAGCTTTTCCACAGGTTTATTCAGTGATTAAAATGAAACTTTTTTTTTACTTTATCATCTTATTTAATGAGCTAACAATGTTATTTCGCTCTTGGTGACTGACTATTAACTACCTTTAACTCACACGACCGTGCAGTTTCAAGGAAGTTATATTTTGGCAGAAGTTTGGCTGGCGCCTCAAGAACGCGTGCGCAGTTCCGAGCAGCAAATGTCAGAATAGGCTTTTCACAAATGCAAAATAGATCAGACAATTACGACTTTTTGTCAGACAATTATACCTCGTGCTATTTCAATGATAATACAGACGTTTGGTGTAATCGAGAGACATACGTTAAAAAAAAAAAAAAAGAAAGAAATAACCCTCAAACTCTTTAAACAGCAGTGAACTTGATCCCTGAACAGTTTGGCATATATTGAAGAAATGTAATTTAATTAAATAAACGTTCATTGTGCGTTGACTATTTTCTTCTCAAATTTAAGGCCAATGTTGGCATTTAAAACTTCCCCTGACGTTTTTCATAAGAAAACATGCAAACGAATTAACATGTGCCAACTGAAAAGGCATCCCGTGTTGTTAGAGGATCAGGAAAGTCAAGGTTTAAAAAAGAAAGCAAGCATAACTGATGTATTTTTTTGTTATGTTTTGGGCTTCACAAAACAATGACTCTCCTTCTATGCATATTAATTCAGAGCCGTTATTTAGGGTTAATGCAGCACAATTCAACTTACAAGTTAAATTAAAGCAGAATATTAATGACAAAACTAATGCTTAATCTTTACAAAGTAGTCCTTTGACAAGAGGGAAATACCAATAATTATACAGTTTTGAATTTTGCCTTGTACCGCTAATAAGCCGTATCTAATCTGGTGCATATTTTATTTTATGATACATGCATGTGTATTTATAAAATATCATGTAAGGCATGTAGGTACAGCATGTAAATCACATTGAGCGGCTTGAGAGGATATTTTTACACAGACTCCAGTGTTCAGAAATAGTCAGAACTGACCTCTAGCGGTGGATAAGCTTTATTGCAGGCAGGTAGTGAAATGTTCATTGACAGTCAAGCCACAGGACTCTCTCTCTCTCTCTCATGCACAGTCATGTATAGCTCATTGCCACGTCGGAAACACGGATCCGTCTGTTCTATTCCAAAAAAAAGTATGAAGGAAACAGTTTAAAAAGACTTGCAAAATTATGCATCCTGCGTCCTGTTGAAGCTGAACCATATCAGTGCCTTCCATCCGAACTGCCCAGAACTAATCCTTCAATTTCTTGAAGCCAGTAACAGCCTCGATTAACTGCTCAGATTCATTTTACTTTCTCATGTGATCTATGCCATTAATAATCTATGCTACTTTACCTTACATAAAGCAATCAACTGTTAAACTGTAAATAAATAATTATAACAGAATCAAATAAATGTACAATATGGGGTTGTTAATTTTTTTTTTTTAAATATATAAATAAAAATTAAACTCATTTGATAATAAAAGTCTCATTATCTTACATTTTCAGTGAATAATACATTTTTATTTAGATTCATTAAACTAAGTTTTCAGTTAATTACTAATGTGTACCATGTAGGTAATAATTAGCACCCTTTAAATGGAGTACCAAAGTGTACCTTTTAAAAGGGTACTGCCCCAATGACAGCTTTTGTTTTTTGTTCTGAGATTGAGGCCTGTATGAAAATATAACTACTGTCAAGGAAAAAATATTAATTGTAATGAAAAAAATAAATGTTAACTGGTTAACTAAATAACCTTACCATATTCAGTTACAATGTATTATAACATTTTTTTTAATATTATATAAAAGTGAATTTAACAGTAAAATACTGTGAGAAAGACTAAAGTAAAAATGAACAAATTGGCTTAAAATTGTAAAGTATCTTTAGTTACACTTTAACACAATAACTTACACTGCAAGACAACTCTTCAGAAAGGAGATCAATAAATGAAAGATTCAAGAGTCACAATTGTCTTATTCAATCCATTTCAAGATATTTCTCATAATAAATCTGCTCATGGTTTCACTGAATGGCTTTATTAAAATGAAACAAGCATCCCAGCACAAAGGCAGCCAGTTCAGGTTCACCTAGTACGTGAATTCAGGAAATTAACAATATTTGTCTTACATTGTTATAAATGCCCTTGCTGCAATGTTCATTTTGGGGGTTCATTATTGGATTCTCTATATTATTTGTTGTAGTTTAAAGTCTTGTGAGTTTTGGGACCCCCATTTGTCTTCACCGAAGAAAAGATGGGAATTTGGTAATCTTCCAGTCTGCTTTTCTTCTATATCTAAATAGCCTATCTGTGTTATAGGCACAGTGATTAATGCTGAAGGGATTTAGAGAGGAGGATACAAATGCAGACAGTCTCTCATCAGCCCATATCAAACAGCCTGGGAGATGTTTAATATATGGGTGTATTTGGTCTCCAGCTTACAGCTGTCTGCATAAAGCTTTATTACTAAAGAATCATTTGGAGGGGGGAGAAAGCATCTCTTGATAGAGCGAGTGACTAATAACTAAAGCCGACAGCGAGCGCAAAACGCACTTTCTCTCTCGCGCACACACAGGGCAAGTGACAAGACCGCTCTGTGCGCACAACAGAGAAGTCAAAATGTGACATATTCTTGCTGGCGGTGGGATAAAACTCAATCAACCTAAACCGTCTTCCCTCAGACAAAATTACACACACACACAAGCTCATGCAAAGGTGAACAGAGGCACAACAATACCACATTTTTTCATGGAGTGTCCGGTAGTTCGCCACGACTGTCGTTACCGGCTTAGGAATGAAGTATTGATGCGGTGCAAAAAGCGAATGCCACCACTAAAATGATACCTCACCTCTCCAGGTAAAACAGCAGCCCCACAACCCTGTGAGTCTGCATTAGGGAGCAGCAGAGACAGAGAGACAGATTGTGTGAGAGTTGTGTCTAATCCCCATAAGCATCAAGGCAGCAGCTGCCGTGTACAGAAAGAGGGACTTGGGGGGTGGACTGGGGGGTTCGCAGTTTGCAAAAGATACACACACTCTTCTCCAACATCTAGTGTTGTTGTGAACATACAGAAGAGAGTCCAAAAGTCTGGTGAAAATGCTTAATGCTTATTTCAATTCATTTAGAAGAAGAAGAACAAGAATAAGAACAACAAGATATTTCCTAAAGTCTATGTTAAATTATGTTAACCTGAATTAAGTTTTTTTCCGCATCTATTATTATTCCTTCTAGTATTCTTATTCTTGCTCTTATAGTCTCTAAAGTCTGAGAGTACTAATGAAAATGCTTTCTTTAAATTTAATAAAGTTTGTTTTGTTTATTTCAAATAACAATTATAATTTCCCCAAAAGCTTGAGTGCTATTAAAAATGCAAAAAAAAAAAACTTGGGTAACACTTTATTTTAAGGTGTCCTTGTAAGAGCGTAATTTTATATTTAAGTACTGAGTGATATTGTACTACATGTACTTAGTATATGGTAGGGTTTGGCTTAGGGTAACTGGAATATAATTATGCATAATTTATTTTTATTATAATAGTAAATACATGCAACATGTTTAATAGGGACAAATAAAGTGTTACAAAAACTTGTTTTATAAAAACAAAGGTGTCTTATTCATTATTTTTTATTATATATATACAGTATATATATATATATATATATATATATAAAATAATTCAGACTGATAAGAAAAAATATATATACACATGAAAAGTCAACTAAATAAATAAAATCTTATGAAAAGAAAATCATATGGTTTCATATGATGTGAAATTCACATTTTATATCTTTCTTAATTCTTTTAGCTTCCAGCTTCCAGGTTCAGATTAAATTTTAAAATGATATGATTTCAGGCTTTTAGAACCCACTCTATGTTATTTGATCTTGCCTTGACCCCAATGTTGCAACACACTTTTATCTTCACAGCGAGATAAAATGCTCAGAATCTTTCATGCCCAATCCGGTCAATCAACTCTCAATGTAAAATTCGCCAAACCTCAGCTCTGAAACGAACTTGCACAAGACAATGGAACAACTCGTACACATTGTGATTTTGTAGACATCTGATAACTTCCACCCTGTGTGATAAAGTGAAAACCCCCGGATAAACAACCCTGTTTACGACCTGGACACGTTCTGAGCGAACTGAGCTTTTTGTCCCATTCTGTTTTTGTTTGCGCTCCTCGGCGCCGCGGTCTCGTCAATCTTTCACCGTTCAAGCTGTTTAAAGGTGGACGATTTATGGTTAGCAAGGCATGGCAGACGGAGCTGAGGTCACACCATATCAGCTAGCGACAATGGCTATTGTTTGTGCGCTCAACAGGAAGTGGCTGTGTGGGACTTCCTGCGGCTGATACCTAGGGTTGGACGGGGGCGGAGTGGCAGCCAGGCAGCCCCGTGGCCGATCACATTGTTCCAGGTAGGATCTCATGGTAAGGTCGGTCCCTCGGGAACGCGTGTTTTCCACCAAAGCAGCCCAGTCCCACAGCCTTAATATAGAGCTCAATAAAAGTCCCATTGAAACCAATGTAGTCTCCTAGAGTGACACAAACAGAGAGAGGCAAACAAAAACACAAACATGAAAGCATCCAGACAGACGTTTTTCCTTTACAAGAGTTTATATACACACATATATACAGGATTTGTATACATCGCAATTAAGGTCAACCTGTTGACACTTCCAGATTTGTATGTTCTTTCTTTTATCTATGCTATAAGAAAACTTCGATCATCCCTTTCAAAGAAATTTCACCCATAATAACGCAACATTCCTTATCAACGAGACCCTTTGACCACTAAAGTGCATTCTCAAATGCCGAAAGGCTTTAACCCACAAAAACAGTTTTTTGTTGGCAGATTGCAGCTTTCACACCCACATTAGCTGCAACACGCGGCTGTTTGGCGAATCCACTCGAGAACAAATGCCTAGGAATTTTCTGCAATAACCCCCCTGTCCAAAGCCATCCCGAAGGGCTCTGAGACATATTTACTCTCGTTCCTGCAGTGAGGCCTGATTCTTCACAACAGCACCTTTTGTGGCAAGCATTTTTCTATTAACCTTTAAAAGAATGGAAGAGGATATAGAGAATAGGACAAACAGACTGTGTTGGCGGGCAGTGTTAACGTCGTGCGACAGATGTGCAGATGGTGTGTTACAGTAAAAGATCAAGGCGAGAGAGAGAGAGAGAGAGAGAGAGAGCGCTTTTATACGCCACTCAAACGTTCTTCGTGCCTTTAAAACTCCTCCAACTCAGATTCGGCTCACTAGACCAACTGATATTCAGCGCAGGAGATCTGATGCTTGAGTGTGGCCATATTGACGACCGTTTGTTCTCGATAAGAGCGCAATCTTAATGAGAAGAATCAGGCCTTTTGCTATAAAAAACAAAAGTAGACGTGTTAGTCTGACAAAGGCCTTATGTGGGAAACATTTTACCCTACCGCCACTGCCGAAAAATAGCCATTCGGCTGATTCATTGGACACAAAGAACGGAATATTTATCGGTCAAAAGCATCCACATCTGTTGATTTGTCGTGAGTCACTCAGCTTTGACTATATATAGTATTGCATCTGACGTTTCCCAGCGTAAACATCCATTGGGTTTGTTTGTCATACCTCTAGTCTAAATGGGGGAGAGCTCTTATGAGGCAGACTGTCCTTCTTCTCCTTTGGGACAACTGCCAAGCACAGGGAACTAAATATGGCTGGCTGCTGTCACAGTAATTCAGTTATGGGCGTATTAACATACAATGGGTGTGATTCATTGAAGAGAGCCTAAACGCAGCTAATAAGCATGATTTGTGTTTTTCACTTATAAACACTGAGATTTTTAAACTGGTCTCTGAATGGTGATGAGCGTTTGTTTAAAGACATGAAACCATTCGCAAAGATCTATCCGGTTCTGCTTGGTTGGTTGCAACTGTGTTTACAAGTACAAAAAAAAAAAAAGCTCATTTGAAACCTCACATTTTCTACAGGACGTTTGAGAAGAAAGCAGACCCATGCAACGTTCATGGTCCAAGAAGTTCTGACAAAAAATGACTATTATTCTGGTGTTGTCATGCTTCCAGACTTTTCCGATCCAGCATGCTGCACACTGAGTTTTATACAGTTTATATACAGTTTCTGAAGCAAGTTATAGAGGTGCTGTTTACTCGTACAAAATATGCTGCGATGGTTGACAGGGTGTTGCTAGGGTGATTAAGTTGGTTGCTATGTGGTTGATGTGTAGACACAAAATAAAAAAAATACTAAAATTAAATAAAAGATGTTGCATATTATACCGGATGTAAACTATAGCTTTGCCACTCATCTGTTCTGAATAAGCAACAGCTAAATTTTGCCTCAGTGTATTAATAGTTGATGTCAGTGAGCGTAAGAAGCTGGGAGGATGTGGAAACGTTGCGTGTTTGGGCTGGGGCCTGTGTCAGTCTCTAGCTGGGTCTCTGTGAGTCAGGCAGGCTGGTGTTGGGGGCATGGAAGAGCTTCTGCAGCAGGCCGTCCAGGCCCTGAAAGAGCTCTTTGTATCCCCTTCTGTTTTCACAGGAAACGGCTGCCCTTTTTCGTCTCCAATGGGGAATATGTAACTGTGGTCACCTAATCAAACTTAACACAGGGAGAGGGGGATGGAGAGAAAGAAAGAGCGAAACCATTAACCCGGCAGCTATAGTTTAGCAAAACACAGACACACAATGGCTTGTTTATGTGCTTCTACAGCTTCTTTTCTCTTTCTTCGTTTCCCCGGCTCTTTCATTCGATCCTGCTTTTTAAAAAAAATCCAACCACGATGACAGGCTGTTGTTTTAGTGACATGGAACGTAGGTATGCACTGCAGTCTTAATTTAAACATCAGGAAACGCTAGGGAGGGTTTAAACCTATCCACCCACTCGCAAACACACAGACGCCTCTCACGAGCTTAAAGAGAGACTCCCTCTGATACTCCATCAGGGATTAGAGCAGCAGATCCATACCCTTGGATTAAGATTCCGCCAATCCAGATCGAGAACGCCATGTGAGATGGAGAAAGAGAAGAAAAAGAAAGTTGGAAAGGAGTACAACCACTATGAGCCAATTGTATTATGGTTAAATATGTCTAGAGGTGTTTTTTACTGCACAGAAGCCACATGAGTGCAGATATATCACATGTTTACACAGATGCACAGAGGCGGCGTAAATGTATTTGCACGGATTTACAATATAGGAAGCAGTGGATCACATGCAGATGTTGATGGATGATTAGCGTGTACAGTGGATAGAGAATAAGGCCCTGTGTCAAACGCGGCACTAGCATGCGGTTCTTCACTTTGATTATGTGATGCTGCATACTACATTTATGCTTTTGAATAATTTTGCTCTTGTTTACAAGACGTCATTGTCAAGGGTTTACTTATTGGTTTAAAATGTATAGAACTTTAGCCCAAATTGACAGAGGTTGTATCTATCATATTCTAAAACGGTGGAAACAGTGGAGTTGTCCTCTTTGTGTAATTCGGCTCCTCATGTTTCAATGTTCCGATCAAACATTGGCTGATTCCCTCTGATGCACTACAATATATACAGTGCCCTCCACTAATATTGGCACGCTTGGTAAATCTGAGCAAAGGTGATTGAAAATAAATCTGCATTGTTTATCCTTTTGAACTTTCATTCAAAGAATTCTGTAATTTTTCAGTAAAACAATTTAAAAAGGCGGAGAAAAGCTCATGATGAAATAAATGTTTTTCTGCGATTCATGTTAGCCACAATTATTGGCACCCAATTATTGCTATGTCCTTTTCCCAAGATAACAGCTCTGGGTTTTCTCCTGTAAAGCATGAAGAGTTTGGAAAACGCCTGATAAGAGAAAAGAGACCATTCCTTCATGCAGAATCTCTGCAGATCCTTTAGAATACCAGCTCCGTGTTGGTTCTCCTCTTTAGTTCACCTCACTCAGGGTTCAGGTCGGAGGACTTGGCCATCAATTTTGTGCTCAGTGACTAATTCTTGTGTTTATTTTGATGTTTGTGTTTGTATTATTGTCCCAGCCGAAGACCCAACCATGGCCCATTATAAGATTTCTAACAGAGTCAGTCAGTTTCAGATTTGTTATCTTTTGGTAATTGATAGAATCCATGATGCCATGTGTCTAAACAAGATTTCCAGGACCTCCAGCAGAAATATAGGCCCACAACATCAAAAACACAGCAGCATACCTCATTGTACACATGGAGTACTTTTTATCCCTGTGTTCACTAAACCCATTTTTTAATTTCATCTGATCATGGAAGCCAGTCCCATTTGTAGTTACAGTCCTGTCTGACAACTTAACATGCTGAAGATTGTTTTTGGATGAGTGAGGAGAATTTTGAATGAGAATCATGAGGTCAAAGGAACTGCCTGAAGAGCTCAGAGACAGAATTGTGGCAAGGCAAAAAAGGTTACAAAAAAAATTAAGGTTCCTAAGAGCACAGTGGCCTCCATAATCCTTAAATGGAAGACGTTTGAGACAACGAGAACCCTTCCCAGAGCTGGCCGTCTGGCCAAACTGAGCTATTGGGGGAGAAGAGCCTTGGTGAGAGAGGTGAAGTAGAACCCAAAGATCACTGTAGCTGAGCTCCAGAGATGCAGTTGGGAAATGGAGGAAAGTTGTAGAAAGTCAACCATCACTGCTGCTCTCCACCAGTCGGGGCTTTATGACAGAGTGGCCCGACGAAAGCCTCTCCTCAGTGCAAGACACATGAAAGCCTGCATGGAGTTAAACACCTGAAAAAAACACCTGAAGGACCTACAAGATGGTGAGAAATAAGACTCTCTCCTCTGATGAGACCAATATAGAACTTTTTGGCATTAATTCTAAGCGGTATGTGTGGAGAAAAACAGGCACTACTCATCACATGTCCAATACAGTCCCAACACTGAAGAATGGTGGTGGCAGCATCATGCTGTGGGTGTGTTTTTCAGCTGCAGGGACAGAATGACCAAATGTGGCCAATTACAGGAATATCCTGAATGAAAACCTTCTCCAGTGGTTGTGCTCAGGACCTCAGACTGGGATGAAGGTTTACGTTCCAACAAGATAATGACCCTAAGCACACGAAGGATTGGTTTCAGAACATCTCCGTGACTGTTCTTGAATGGCCCAGCCAGAGCCCTGACTTAAACCCAATTGAGCGTCTCTGGAGAGACCAAAAAATGGCTGTCCACCAACGTTTACCATGTTTTTCTCTGTCAATATGGGGTGCTATGTGTACACAGTATTGAGGAAATTTAAGGGGGTCTAAATACTTTCCGTACCCACTGTGTATATATATACGGGGCCTGGTTCATGGACAACAGACAAAAGATATGCAATATCCTACCGAGAAAGACACTAAAGAGGGTCTAACAACAAAAGATGTTCAAAGATGAACAATGAAAATTCTCAAATTCTTCAAAAGTCACGAAAAGAAACCCCCTGACACCCTTGAGTGAGTCCACAAAATTTCACAAAAACAGCAGATCTACGTAGGAAGCAACCGTAGAAGCGTCATACAGACAGGGTCTGGTGATTGAGAAAAAAACAAAACAAAAAAACACCTCTTTCTCCCTCTGTCCTAGCCATGGCCTTGACCTGCTCCCCTCTGTGTTCACTGTCTATGTGCTCGACAGCTTCACAACTCTCTTCTTTCCCAGATGAATAGGACCCAGGATCCCTGGCTGTATGTTTGTAGGCTTTCTAAAACAGGGTTACATAGGTCATTCTTTAAGCAATTAAGTGCTTTTATGTCTCATTCATTTGAAAGAAATGCCGATTACAGAAGCATGCGATTATATATATATATATATATATATATATATATGTATAAGTCACATATACTGATTCTTTAGAAACTGCTGCTATTGTCAAACTGAAAAACTTTAAATCAAAATATTGTGGCATCAAGATATACAAAAGGAACTCAACCAAACCTATGAAAGTAGGAGTCATTTTCCTCTACAAGAGTTATTGGTGATTTCTGTAAAAAGGAAAAAGACAAAAAAGGCAAAGCAATGAGGGTGGAAAAAGTTTAATATGAAGTCTTGAATATGGAAAGCAAGAGGAGGAATGAGTAGTGGAAAAGCAAATTGAAGAGGGGAGAAGAAAAGAAGTGGAATAGAGGGAGAGGAGGAGGAAGGCAACACAAAGTCCCATGGCTGCCTCGGGGCATTGTGCAAAATTGATGGAGGGGATGAGAGACCTCACACACACACACACACACACACACACAGCACCTGGGACTCCAATCTCAGACCTCTATCTATGCTTCTCCCTCTCTAACCTTCATAGACAATAATGCACCAAGAACAAATCAAGAACTGAATTTTTCTTGACAAACTAAGTTTGTTTTTTACCTGTTTTGTCTTTGCATGCATTTGTCATGTGGCAGAGAGACATTTGACACCAGAAGTCGTTAACACAGGACACATTCTGTTCTGAAAATATTAGTCACAGTTCGCTTTTGAATGGGGAAAGTGATGCAATGAAAGCAAACAAAACATTTCTCTTGTGTTCTAAGAATGAACAAAAGCCGTTTGGTTTAAATCAGCACAAAAATTTGTGAATGCTGACAGAATTGTAATTTTCGGGTGAATTATACCTTTAAAAGTAACTGGTGAAGTTGGTTGAGCAGGACAATATTGTTGGTTAAGCTAGTCAAAAAGCCTGGAGGGAAAACAAGCATCCAAAACCCAGCATATGCTGGTGGTCTTTTCAGCTGGGAAATACATACCTCTGTCACTTTTTCAGTCTCTCTTTCTGTTTTTCTGTCTGATTTATGGAAGACTTGAAACCATAAGCTTGATCACGTCATGACAACTTTTCCAATTCTGCCTGTGCAACAAAACCAATTTAGAAAGTAAAAAAACAAACAGTTAAATATATATTAGTAAAGAAATAATAATAAAATATAAGTAAATATATTAGTAGTGTATCAATGTGTCCTATGGTGTGACAGCAAAACTAAAAAATTTGAATGCTTGAAATGAGCCAGTTCTTGAAATTTCTTTTCGTCTAGATATTTCATTGTCAACTGGTATTATTGAAAAGTGAAAGCATTTGGAAACAACAGCAACTCAGAAATGAAATGGAAGATGAAGTAAAGTCACAGGGCGGGGTCACAGAGTGCTGAGCACATGGTGCATTGAAGTCACCAACACTCCGCTGCCTCTATAGCTAAAGATAGGATATAATATAAATATCTCCTGGCATTAATATCAGCACAAAAACTATATAATAGGAGCTTCATGGAATGAGTTTCCATGGCCGAACAAACAGCTGGAGGGATGAGAGGTGGATGAAGTGTTGTAAAGCACGCTGCCACCGGACTCTGGAGCAGCGGAAACATGTTCTGTGAAGTGTCGAATCACGCTTCTCTGGTTGCCAGTCTGATGGGAGTGTTTTTATTTATTCATTTTTTTAGGGTGTGGACCAGGCCCCTTAAATCCAGTGATGGGAAAGCTTAATGTTTCAGTATACCAAAACATTTTGAAACATTTTGTGGGAACCATTTGGGAAAGGGCCTTTTCGATTCCAGCATGACTGTGCACCAAGGTCCATAAAGAAATGGTTGGATAAGTTTGGTGTAGAAGAACTTGAAAACCCTGACCTCAACCCCATTGACGACCTTTGGGAAGAACTAGAATGCAAAGGCTGGAAAATTGCCACTGAAACACTCCAAAATCTTATGGAAAACTGTCCCAAAAGAATAAAAGCTGTAGTAAATGCAACTCTATATTAAAGTAACTGTACTTTAAATGTCATTAATTGGTCAGATGTCCAGGTATATACACATTTATTGACTCACCGAAGCCATTTTATGCACTTTTCAAGCATTAATTCTGGTACAGGTAGCTGTAAGTCAAACTGTTATTAGATGAACTGCACTGAAAATCTAGAGAAGAAACCTTCTGACTGCAAACTGAGCTTCTTATTCTGTCATTTCCCTCCAAAAACAAACGTCTGAATGGTTCACCACAACAGACAATGCGCATTTGTTCAACTGCGGCTACACTCTCTCAAATCCAATCTTAGAGTGTGAATATTCAGTGTCACAGTGCAGCTGTAGTGCTTAGCATTAGCAATTAGCGCTAGCGAGCAGTATGGTCATTAGCTCTTCTGCACAGTGAGAGAATGGGATCTTGCTTCTGCGCTGGCATGTCCTGGCGTGCGATAATGCCCGCTGGTTGAAATGCCCCATGGCTCCTTGACTGACATAGCGATGGTTTACTGGATGGCTGAGCTGGCACAGAGACAGCCAGTCTGAGTCACACAAAAAGAGAGAGACGACACACACGCCTGCCGCTTACACACCCACCTGCAGCAAAAGTGGCTGCGCCAAAGCCCCGAAGAGCCTTACTCATCAGTGATACTCCTCTTTCATTCGTTCAGCCAGATCCCAGGCAGAGGCCCCCCTTTCTCTCCTCTGCTCCTGAACCGTATCGGGCCCCCCATGCTCAGACAAGGCCCCTGTTGATGGAGGCGATTGGGAAGACGGTGAAACCGCCAGACTCTCGAGAAGGGCCAGGGATGCAGAGCCGCAACCAAGTCATCTGTTAGCAATCGAGCAACGGGGCCTGATATTAAAGAGTCATGCGGGTCACAGACTGAGGTCTGTACGCCCCATAAGGAGCCCTACTGTTTCAAGACACTACTTTCCAGCTGCGTCGGGAGGGTATTGGAAAATCCCTATACATTATATTTAAGAGAAAAGACTTTTGTAATGACGTAAATGTAATTATGGTACCAGTGGGTGGCTTGAGTGGTTTAGAAAACCCAAGGAACAAGTTGCGATGGTGAATTTTCATGTTTGTAAACACTTTGAAGTAGCCAAGCAGCACTGACAGATGCTTTCAGACCAATTTCTGATCTGCAATCCAAAAAACATTCAAGGTTTGCGTACAAACAGAGGAAAATAGTGAAAAGTGTGTGTGTGTGTGGGGGGGGGGGTGGTTAAAGTGTAATTTTATGTTATATATTTTTAAAACATTTCAAAAAGATTATAAATTAAGA
>JAUMHR010000068.1:1466555-1484466 GCA_032361145.1 Enteromius fasciolatus
ACACTCTCCTCAACCTTGTGGACAGTCTTCCCAGAAGAGTTGAAGCTGTGATAGCTGCAAAAGGTGGACCGACATCAGATTGAATTCTATGAGTTAGGACTGGGATGGCACTTCAGTTCATAGAATGAGTAAAGGCAGGTGAGCGAATAATTTTGGTAATATAGTGTATATATATATATATATATATATATATATATATAAAGCTTGATATTAAATACTACATGAATACTACAGCATATAAATAAACCTAAAATAACACAGATGATGTGTTTATAAAAATAATAAATCAATGAAATGTTACCATATTTTTAAACTGTTAGTGTTGTTAAATAAAGTTTAACCTTGTCTCTCTTTCTCTGTAATACAACAGTAAAAAAAGTCAGTAAGATATCTGTGCAAAAATACCAAATAGCAATTGAAATTAATTTATTTTCTCCAAATATATTATAAGAATCAACTGAAAACTGGACTGTCAACAAAATAATTAAAAACCTCTTCTGGCAGCCCACTGCATGTTCACTTTCTGCTTCTAGCATTGTACTATTCAAGTATTATAGAAATGTGGTATGGTATACAGTAGCTACTTATAATGTGGTGTGCCTTAGATGAACCGTTTCTGCTTTCATTGCTGTTGCATATAAGTCAAAGAATCTGAATGAATTAATGTAAATATAAATTTGCTGGCAAAAACACAACACTGCTTGCAGAAAAAGAAAGCTTGAGAAAGGGATATGGATTTGACACATTAGAGAAAAAGAGGTTGTTTGGGCAGGATACCAGGTCAGTCAGCAGACAGCTGCAGCACTGAGGGAGATGAAGCCAAACTAGCCTGGCCTCATTGAGGGCACAAAGATCCAGACCCCAACCCTACAGAGACCAAAGTTTCGGAGCACAGCCAATGAAGGATCCATTTCAGATTTATCCAAACTCTTTAAAGTAGAACAGAGGTCATCGACTGGACAGGATGAGAACAAAGGGTCATAAAGTCCTATCACTGTTGCACATTTACAGAGAAAAATACAGCTATTCTAGAGACCTTGACACATGCAAGCACATAAACATACAAGTATTTGGACATTGTAAAAAATGTCTGTATTTCACTGAATGAAATATCAAAACAAGAGGGATCTGCAAGCCAATAGATACCAAAAAAAAGTATTTGTGACATTACTTTTTTAATGTGACATTATATCTTCCAATTTATAGCCTTTACAGTATATCTCACAATTAGATATGTTGTGAATTTATCTTTATATCTTACAATTGTCTATCACATAACACTTACAAATAATCTGTCCCTACTTTATATCTTTAAAATTCATATCTTTATATCTTACTGATTTTAAACTCATAATTACCTGTTTTTTACAGGCCGTGAATGCATAACTATAAACATCCCACTAATGTTTCCAGACACTTATGGGGCAGTTTCCCAAACAGGGTTTAAGACTAGTCCTAGATTAAAATAAATGTTAAGAGCTGTCTAAACTGGAAAAGGCTTGCACTGAGATATCTTAAAATACATTATTGTCATTGTTTGGTCTTAAAATGCTCACAGATAAAGCATTTTTGTAAGACATGCTTCTAAAAATACTTAAATGTCCTAAATTAGCAAAGGCTTAATCTAATCCCTACCTGGGAAGCCGGCCCTATATCTATTGTTTTGTTAAAACCTTAGGAACTGTGTTTGAGCTTCATTTCTTAAATTTTATTACATTACGCACTGACATACATTTTTTAAATTGTCCAAATACATTACAAGGCCACTGTAGATAGAGACAACAAACATTCTGACGTCCGATGCCCGAGAGGAGTGAACGCAACAACAAAGCAGAAGTTTCTGGATGCTTTCCATGTTACATTGTTTAAGCCGAGATTTACAGGAACGTTTAGACGGCGAGTGCCCGCTGGCTTGGCGCTGTCAAGCGTTTGCAGCTTTAATCTGATCTATTATGCTGATGAGTTTGACTCGTTTCCAGAGCCTTCAGTGGCTTCACACTCACACAGCGAGCTGGCAGCCGACTCCATCACCTGCGCTGGTGAGCACACCGACACTTTGTCACTCAGTCACACCTGATCCGAGTCCAAAAGCGGGTTGTTCACACCAATTCTAGTTCACGTTCTCTCCTCGAACGTGCCAGAGAACTCCTTTGTCTGTGGAAATTTAAGTAAGAAGGTGTGCTTCTCTTCCTTCCTGGGATCCTATGCGTGTGTATGTGTGTGCGTGTGTCTGGAAGAGAGGCATGAATGAATTAATGATGCCTAAAGTAAGTAGGGCATGTTATAATGATGAATGTGTGTAAAGTGTGTTCATAGGACAGCGGAGCAGGAAGTAAGTGTGAGCGAGTGGAGCTCAGCTTCAGCCCTGCAGCTTCTAAACTCTAAGAGACGCTCTCCAACAAACCCTCTCATATATCATCACAATACACAGTCCCAGCACTCCTCTCGCTCATTTCTATATGCTCTCGCTCCCTGTTCAGCATACATGCACGTTTTCTACAAGATGCTTTAGAGTGTTATAGGCTGGAAACTACTGAATAACAAAACTTAAATTGACTTAAATTTCACACAAATGACACAACACGTACATCACATACTCACACAACACGTCGTTACAATGTTTTAGTGAATAATCAGTTCTCCAGGAAGCGCTGTTGCATGGCTTCAGAGAACATAACGCATGTTGTATGGATCACTTATGGTGTTATTCGTCAGATATGGAGCTCCAAGGCACCTGTCTCCACCTCTATTGAGTCCAACAGAAGTCACATGACAATTTTCACTTTTGACAAGGAACTATTTCTATAAAAGTGTGAATGTGAACTGAGGTTTCATTCTAAATGGAAAATTAAATTAATAGAATGTATAATAAGCTGTTTTTACAAATTTATAAATCATATATTAAAAATATTACAAATCATATAACAAATCCTATATATTATAATATTTTATATTTATATTTTTAATGTCCTTTTATAACTTTCTATTGAGCAAAGAATATTGGGGAAAAAAAAAGATTACCCACAGAAAAACATTACTTAAGATAACTGTTTTTATTATTGATAATAATAATAAAGTTTCTTAAGCAACAAATCAGCATATTAGAATGATTTCTGAAGGACCATGTGATACTAAAAACTTTAATAATGCTTCTTCATCAGGAATAAATTACATTTTAAATTAAACAGGAATTAATTATATTTTAAATTTTTTTAAACAGAAAACAGTTGTTTAAAATTGTAATATTTTACAATATTATGTTGTTTTTTTTACAGTATATTTGATCACATAAATACATCTTTTGTGAGAATAAGAGACTCCTTTCAAAAACATTAAAAAAAACAAATCCCACCGACCAATAAATCGAATTACACTCGATTTTTAAATCCAAGATGATAAGAAAGGAAAAAGGTGAGGGATGGATTGTGACTGAGCTGAGAATAAAGTATCTCAGAGGTCACTAGAAACCTTGCAGAATCTACTCTTCGTAACTGCAAAAGGACAAAATATCCAAAGGCAAATCTGCAAACTCAACTACAGGAAATAAGAAGAAACCCCAAAACAAAAACAAAACATCCCCCGTCCACGACAGCCATGAAGACAAATCCAATTATTTGTGTCTCATGTTGCAAATTTGTTCTAATGGATGGAATAAGAAAATAAATAAGTGCCTGCAAAGGGAAACAAAGGGATGCGATTTCTAATTAACATGAAAGAGAGACGAAGAGACGTGTTAGTAAACCCATCTTTCATCCTTCTCCTCTCCTCATAGCCGGCACATTTGTTTGTGCCCGAATGTTGTCTTTAAGAGGAAAGCGCGTTTCCGTTTCGCCAGCAAATTAAATGTCAACAGATTTAACATCGGCTCCAATCTCATTTTTTTCTGGAGCGTTTTGTCGATTTTATTGTTCATTAAGCGTTTTTTTTTTCTTTGCATTGCTTGCGCTCAAGCGGCTTTATTTGTCACATCTTGGCTTTGAAGATCACAAAAGCCCGGGACAATAATTAGGTTTAGTGTAATTACGAACTGAGCATAATGAAAGAGTTGAAGGGAAATGTCTGGCCCTATCTGCTCACTGCCTCTCTCCAGATAACCATTAATCCCACATTAGCCCTGCACTGTCACTCTAAACAACGGCTTTGACAAAGATGGTATGATCAGATGACCCCAACCAGGTCACAAACAAACCCTGAATGTGATATCAAAGATAAAGGGAGAGGTCAGATGGCTTTAGCTGCTATGTAAAACAGCGAAGTTTAGATCCTTGTCAGCAAGCCGGCTACACTAAGGAAAGGAAAAAGTCATATATCCATGCTAAAAGTCAACAGTGATGCAAAAAAAAGCTTCTGTAGTAATTATCAGACTCCACCAAAGGACTATAAAGAAGAAGCCTGGCCTCACACAAGCCTAAAACCAGCAATATCTGGTTTGCTGTTGTTCAAGTTCAAGAAAGTGCATGGTAAATAGTGTTGCTTTTTTCTCGTTTTGACATGAAAACACCTTTTTCGATTAGCACTATAAATACTCCAGTAACTTACCTGGTTTAGGGCTTTAATACGCTCCATGCTGTGTGTCAATGAGCATGTGACAACTCCTGTTCTGCACCTGAATATCTGCAAGCTCTTTTGGCAGTCTGTAGACAAGAGCCGTTTCCGCTGCTAGAGTGCAGATCACAGTACAGAGCAAAAAATAATCCCTGTTAGTTAATTAGTTAATTGTTAACTAATATTACAAAGTATTTAATAGACAGAAAGGCAGGCAGATATACAGATAGAGAGAGAGATATGACACAACATCATATTTACAAACAATATCAACGATCCAAACAAATGTAATGATGTTATTGTCTGTCTATGTAACACGTGGCTGCATTTGTCATGACAATGTCAAGCTCCTGTTTCAGTGTCTGGATAGACATGTGGTGTGTAAAAGCACACAGATGAAACTCCAGATGGCGAGGACAGACCTGTGCAGCGTAATGCAGGGAAGAACAGCCTGGGTGTGTGGACAGGTTCCCAAAAGGCTGGATGTGCGACTTCTGCCAGCCTCCTTAAGAGAAGTGAAGACTGTCCCACACATATGAAGTGCAAATTACCTTTGATCAGCAGATGATTTTAAGGCGATAAATTTACACATTTAAAACAACACCCCTCAAAGTTTACTCACTTTGCAATGGGGCAGTGGCTGGAATGGTTCAGGAACATTGGAGCGGTGTTGCAGAACATGAGACCACCTTGAGCTGGAAAGAAATGAGGATTCAGTAATAAACAGACACTCTCATAACTGTATGTAAACATCATTATGACTAGAACGTGTCATGTTGTTTTGGTAAATAACAGTCTAGAGATGAGATACTAGACGTAAGTAACGTTAAATTAGCTAAATACTACAGTATATATGTATTTTGGATACTATATAAGTTAAATTTAAATTACTAACGTTAAATTTCCAAATTATTTCGGTTTACAATTTGCAGTTGGAATGAAGGTAGCTAGTTAACTTACCTCGGAATAAATTAACGTAGTCTTAACTTGCCTAATCATAAATCCAAACAGTTTAGCGTTAAATGCTACGTAGTGAAGAGGATAACACGCTTCGTGCTGCAAAAACGAAGCAGACTCATCTTTTGCGCCATCTTGTGTACAAAATTGCTGCAGCTGTCAATACGTTATTTTAACGTAACCAGGAGATGGCAATATTGAACCTTTACGCAAGCTTTTTTCTTATAAAATCAGCAAAACTCCTCTAGACTATTTTTTCATGCTAGTGAGTACAACTTTTGATGGTTGTTTGTTATTTATTCACCACATTTTCTTTTGGGGAGGTTTTCTGATGACCGTGCTCTGCATGGAGCTGATTGTTTTCTTTCTCGCGTGCGTCGTCGCCATAGTGACAGAAGGAAGCCGCCTGACTGAGAGCTCGTGAACATGGTAAGTTAAGTTTTAACAATGTTTTAAAGAAAAATACTAGTTATAGTACGAATAAATATGCATACATATGCAATAAATCTTTCTTCGTTTGACTTCTGGCTTCATATTTAATTAAACATAAGAAGCAAAAGCGAAAGCCCAGAGCCAAAATGTCATGTTTATCTTTCTTACCATCCTGGGTTTGTTACGTTAACGATGTTTGTCTGACTCATTATTTACTTTTTCTGTAAAATTTCCTTTTTAATTATTTTATTTGTATTCTTCTTTAACAGCCACCAAAAGATGGAAAGGTATGTTGTTTGATGAGTATGTGTTGTAAACGTACTTTTAATGACCTTTAATTGTATTATAATGATAAATGTTTGTTGGCCAGCTTTCATTTTAACAATAAAACAATAATAAAAAAAATAAAGTTCTCTATTTATCTCTTAACTATGTGTGTTAAAAGAAAAAGAAACGAAAAATTATCTCCTCAGTTTTCACCCTATAAATAATTAGCATTTTGAATCCAGTCTGCAAAAAACAGAGGAGGAAAAGTCAGCAAGGCTGAGAGGGAGAGACTGCAAAGAGAGGCAGATGAACAAAGACGGAGAGAGGAAGGTACATCTTCAGTATTAATTCAATTCATTTGAAATCAGTTTTTAATTGCTAATAAATCTGTATACTGTATATTTCTGTCCTATAGAAGAAGCTCGTGTCATTGCTGAACGTGAGGAGATTGAACGCCTTGAGAGGGAGCGAATAGAACAAGAGAAACAAGAGCAACTTGAGTTAAAGGTCTGATGAACTTCCATTTGAACATTCACAGTTGAGTTGCAGACATTTTCCTGCAGGATTTAGTGCATATGCAGCTGTCTGTACTGATGGATTGCATGTGACAAGCTTTAATGTGATGATTGACTGATGCCCGTCAACGTCCACAGGACAGGGAGCGCAGAGAGGATGAGCTGAATGAACTGCGTCAAATTCTGGATGAAAATCACACAGCAGTCACTGCGTGGCAATCTGAATGCAGGGACAAAGCTAAGGTACAAGAACCATGACAATCTATTCAGGTGCTTCAGGCTAACACTGGGGTTACTTTACGTACTGTGGTCTTTATAGTGGGAGCGTTACATGCGTTGCGATGGCAGCCCAGATCCATCGATGCAGCCGGAAATCAACTCCTTCATCAGTTTGTGGAAAGAAGACTCAGAAATACAAATCCAGCAGGTCTTGGAGAACTGTACTCTGGCTCTTCAGGTGAGACCAACACTTTGGATCTGCTGTTTGTTCTAGTCAGTTATTGATAACGGAGATGTTTATATAGTTCTTGGTGTGAACTGACCTTGACTATTTCACTTGGACAGTTGACAAACGAACTGGACTTTCTCTTGAGCGAGGGTCCTGACCCCAGTGTTGCTCAGCAGTATCGAGAAACACTCCTGTGTCTGCAGAGTCTCATCCACTGCAAAATCAACCAGGCCACTGAGGAGCTTTTGAAGGTATGCTGAGATCTTCATATGAAGCTCACTTTTGTTCGAACACATATCAGATGTGTCTTTTGCTCTCCATTCAGTATGCAAGTTCTCATTCTGACATTGAGACCGGCAACATGCAGACTGTAGTCCAGGATGAAAATATCACTCTTTGCCTGTGGGCAAACCTCAACAAAAACCCGAGGTTTGTGCGTCTTCATGGTGAATATTAGGCCCTATTGTGGGATAAAGGAAAAACGTCACAATCTATGTTTTCAGGTTTAAAGGCTTCCAGTTTGAGAAGGTGGGTCTGGGCTTTGAGTTGCCAAAGCCACTTGCTGTGCTTGACGTCGCAGTTCGGATCCTTCATACACGATATGATCACCTGTCCCATCACAGCGAGCGAGAACAGCTCCACAGAAGGAGATCCATGATGGAAGCCATTCTCACTCCACCAACTGAAAGAATTGCAGCAGTGCAGGATGAGAAGATAGAAGGAGAAGGGGATGAGAGAGAAAGCTCAAAGCCAGTGGAGGAAGAAAGTCGTTCAGTCAGATCAGACAGCAGAAAGAGGGTGAGTGAGGCTTTGATCTTGTGTATGTTTTCTAGTGTGTTCTGTTGCTGTTAATATCAGTGTGTGTCCATGTGTCAGAGCGCTGTAAGTGTGATCTCAGCTAAGGAGGGGAGGAAGAGCTCTTCAGTCAAGCCGTTAGAAGAAGGAGAAAGTCAGATGGAGGAAATCACAACAGCGTTAGAAGCTGGTTTGGACTTTTCTTATTTCACTTTCTGAATTTCCGAAAATTAGATGAGATTGATTTTTTTTTCTCATGAAAATAACAGTGTTAACCATATGATGAATACTGCAGATAATATAATTATAAAATGGATTGTTCCAATTCTGAAAATGACTTTATTGTTATATATATATAATATGCAAAACACTTTTTCATGTACACTCACATTAAAGACAGATTGCTACAGATTAATAACAATTTTAAAAAAATGAATTGTAGTACAACTTTCAGTAAGTTTCTAAGCTTTTCATATATTTATATATTCTATCAGCTTTATATTAAGTAATAAATTTCGGTAATAATACCGTCCAATGATTAAATTAAAAATAAAAAGACAAGTAATATATAACCTAATTAACATGTCTCTAGATCACAATGGTTCCGACTCAACACCAGCTGAACCTGGGATTGACAGTGCTGACATAAATATAGTGGACCTGCAGCAGTTCACACCCTTGGGCGGAGTCTTCTACTTCGATGTGTTCCATCTACCGCCCCAGTCTCGCATAGTGAAGGGCTGGGAAATGAGAGAGGTACACTTTTGCATGTAATCTGGGACAGTCTGCAAGAGATCAGAGAGAATAATGTGCATTGATTGTCATTTACTGTTGTGCCTTATAGCTGTTAGAAACCGGTCTCCAGGTCTTCCCCTATCCCACAGAGCAGTCTGGCGCTCAGAGCTCTACCTCAGTGAAGGATGCAGACAGCAGCAGCACTGTTGCCTCATTGCCTGTAGGGGTCACTGTAGCTTTACCAGACTCAATATTGTTTCTGGAGGATCCACATGTGGCATGTTGGGATCCTATCGGTAAACAATTCACACCACACATATAAAGCCTGTACTTTATAGCTTCCCTGTTATTTTCATATCTTAGTATTTTGCCACATGCCTGTTTATTGTATACCTATTTCTGCAGGACAGCACTGGCGGGCAGACTGCATTTCTGAGGCATCCTATGACGCAGACACCCGCAGCATCTCCTTTAAGATGAACGCATTCTATGCCTTCACATTACTGCAGGAGTCATACACTAACATGCCTTTCCAGTCATGGGAGCTGAGGCCTCTGGACCAAGACTCAGCTTTGCTCACAATCACTGGAGCTCTTATAGAAGTCAGCATCACTGTAAAGGTAAGAGAGGCCCTGTCCAAAAATACAAACTGGGAGTCTACTGTATGTTAGACTCTTAAAATAAAGTGTGACCAAAAAGTTTTTATATCGCTTACTAAATGCACTCACACTATTGCATGCTTTTAATATATTTCTGAATAAATTGATAGATCCAAAAACAAGCATCCCGTCAATAAGCAATTTTATTTACCTAAGACCAACAGTATATCATGAGTTCAAGGCCAGGCTGTTTTCCTTACACATCGAAGACTACAAAAAAATAGTTTTCTCTCTGTGTGCATCACCTGTACTAATCGATAGCTTTTCGTTTCTCAGGGTAAGCAATGCATGCTGCACACGGAGGAAGCAAAGAACCTAAAGCATCTTCTAGGGAAGTGGATGAGCCCCTCAGATCTGCAGAAGGCCATGCAAAGAGCTGGAATCAATATATTTGTTAATGAGTATTCAGACAAGTACGTCAGCATCAACCCAAAGGTAACCAAGGAGCTGAACTGCCTTGCACTCTCAAAAGCACTTTCTGTATTGGCATAGATGGTTCCATGAACTTTTAATATGAAATGTAATTTTTATTTCTAGGACCCATTAATAGAGCACACAGTGTATGAACAAATGGCTCTAATGTCCTCAGCTGTGGCTTTTTCCTGGAGCCGCTGGAACACACAATGCGGACAAGAGCACCTTGTTCTTCAGGTGTGTTATACACTCTGACAGACCGGCTGAAGCACTACTGAGCCACTGTATTCACTGCACTACCTCTGACCTTTAACCTTTTTAACACTTTAGGCCTGTGAACAGTTGGAGGCCGGGTCTGTTGCTGAGGAGGCATGGTCTCTTTACCTACTGGGTGCTCAGAGAAACCAGCATCTGAAGATGAAGGAGCAAGACGACAGCTTCTCTCCTGAGCTGGCCGAGGGCAGCGAGTTCCACTCCACCTTTCTGCACATGCTCAGACAGGACATGAGCACAGAGGGCCAAGCCAGAGTCCGTCAGTCTCACTACCTCTACACAGACACTGTACAGAGGCTCCTGTGTGCAACACGTGTTCTAACATATTCCTGAGAAGAGAAAGCATATGCATCCAGAAATACTACATGCACACTAATGTCTAAAAACATTTGATACCCGTTTTGAACATTGCTACATATTGATGATATGCTGAGATGTAATAACACCCTGTAAAATTCTTTATAAGCAAGCGGACCCAAATGGTCCTCTTGAATGATTTATAACATCAATAAATAGAGACCACCACAAAAATAAATGAGAGCATATGCACTAAATCTTGTATGGAGAAATTGTGCCTAAATGCCAGAATCTTACAGAAAAGTATATTTAATATTAAATTTTGTTTAAAAATATACATTTTATTAGTAATTACTTACAAATAAAAACATTGTTTTTGTATCTGAAATATGACTCTTATTTGGCAGTGGTTCATTTACTTTGTTTATATCACCAGCTTCGGTTAAACAACTAATAAAAAATAAGTTAAACGCATACTGATTGAAGCTTTGTGAACCATTTAGCTTGTTTTTCACAGAAACAATGAGATGAGTTGGATCAGTTTCTTTTATTGTGCAAAGTTTCTCTCCCCCCTCTTTGGAACATACAAAAGTGTATGAACATCTTACAACGAACACCAAACCAACCGCTTGAGGATAAAAACCATGTGTTTGTAACAATTAATAACATTGAAAAAAATCTACTGCATAAAACTGTAAAATAAGTTAACAAAAAGAAAAAACATTTTTTTAAAAAGGTCTCATTTCAATACTCTTTCAAACTGCCCATAAAAATACACTGATCAATTTCAAAACGTTTAAAAAAGGCAGCCTTTTCAGGCAACCGATATATAATGTTTGACATTCTCACTGTTGCAGTGTGCTCATCTCATTCTAATCCAAATATGGCTGGCACTGACTGTCTCATAAAAGTGCTTATTACATACGTGGCCAACCCGACGGTTTGTGTACACAGCATCCAATCAGTCTGCAGTTTTCAGCACATCTCTCGAGAGACGCCCACATTTCTTTTCTACCTTCAGTAAGAAATGGTCACAAAGTGTTCTTTTAGAAGGACGGAGCAGCAGTGTTGCATCACAGCTCTTGTAGCCGGAGTTTTTTCTGAATGTCAGAACCGGCCTCTGCAGCCTTCCCAATCCCCTGGTGTCACACAGGGGGCTGGCCGTTGTGCCTCAGCCCAGTATAGGGCCACAGAAGCTGCTGGATGGTCATCCAGGAGTCCCCGGTGCCCACAGGTGCTGCATCTACTGCAGGCTGTAACATCAGGCTCGCCAACAGGGCCAGTAGAACAGCTAGAACTACAAGCAAGGCCACCCAAATACAAATTCCCCTGGTGCCTCTGGAAACTGCAGGCCTCCCATCCGTCAGACTGGGTGGAGCGTGATCTGTTGGGCTGGGGCTGGGGCTGGGATGGAAAGTAAAAGAAATGTTTTAAAAAGGGCAGTACAAGCATACCTTTAGCAGCTGGAGGCAAGGTATTTTCTTATGCTAAAGCAGGAAGAAGCAAGTTCATGTAATTGTAAAGAGCTTTATCATTTTTATATATCCTAAACCCAGCAACGTACTCTGTACAAGCAGGCAAATGGCATTCCTTAGGAACTAGAGCACTTGCATACATATACAGTACTTTTGTAGAGTATGTTCTAGGGTCTGTTTTTATTATAAAATAGCAGGTCATAAAATGCAAAAAATAAAAAATAATAATAATAATAATAAATAATCTGAATTGGCGAGACGGCTGAGGCGACCTGAAGAGAAAACATTGAACATTTAGAGGAATGTGAAAAATGACAGCTGTTGCTAAAAGCAATGTTTGACAAAGTACATGATAAACAAAAACAAGACAAACGGGAATGTTTCGAGACAAACAGGAGGTCTGTGATAGACTGATATATATTGGTCAGGCAGAGTATATGACCAATTTGTGCTCTGCCAATAAGTGATTGGCTGATTAACAGAAACAGCCATTCTGCCCATTTTATTGCCTTTCATTTTCACAATTACATAAAAGCACCACCATTCAACAGCATGGAGTTTGTAAGATTTGTGTGTTCAAAAAATAAATAAATAAAGTGTAATGTAATAAAAGGTTGAATGACAAAATATCTCTCTATCCTGCTCTCTATTTATCAGTCTACCAGTTATCCTGTTGGAAAATACCAGACAGAACATCAGAATAGCACACAACTGTGGGATCAGAGTACATTGCCAATGCCAAAACGGTCCACCAATGTAGGGAAAAATAGATTCAATTAAAAAGATAGAACTTTGTCTTCTCTCTAAAACCACAGATGGGCTGCTTAGCTTATTTGCTGCAAAACGAAGCAGAAGACATGCAGTATGTCAGCGGCACTAGTTTCATTTTTGTGGATTGTTGTCAATTGTGGGTGTCCATGTCCAAACAGAACATTAAAAGTTCGATTTTCTTAGCTTAGCTGATTTGCCTGAATGCTATAGCAGAGAATAATGCAGGCGGGAGGTACACTAACGTCTTAGCTGCCATTATGAAGGATGTGATTTTGATGCCTAATTCTGTTATGCTACTCCTCCTTTCCTCTGGTTCCTCTCTCCGCTGCTCCTCCGAGTGAGAGTCTGTGTCACATCCATACCTGTGCAAAGTTCACACTTCAATGTTCACCATCTAATCTCAAGGTCTGTGGCTCTGCTTGACATGACGCTTCGATGGCACATGCGTTTTATGGTTTTGGCATGAAATTGGTTCCAAAGATGAAAGGAACACAACAGATCTTCACGCGTGACCTTACCTATTCATCAGAGTGGGCTCGTCAATGTCGGCCCAAGTACCAGAGCTAATGAAGCGCTTTAGAGGTGGCCTCTTGGATGCCATGTTCCTGTAAAGCGGTCGACACACAACCATGACATCCTTTCTCTTATGCCATAGACGTGCACACAGTAAAGTCATGGCTTCCATTTCCAAAAAACCTACTGATAAGTATGTAATTTGAAAATGGCTCAATAAAAGGGTCAGCCAAGTGAATTAATCTTGTTCTGATAAGTTTTGGATAACATGCTGTCCCATTTTTTGGATGGAATAATACTGAATACGGCTCTGTGTGCATTCTGTGAACCATGCAGTATCAAAACAGCATCAGCACACTTACCATGGTGATCGGCGGGAGAGTCTCTCTACTTCAGTTTCCGCCATGTCTTTGGGCTGTGAATTAGAAACCAGTTCATTCAGTCGCTCCACTTCTTTTCCAACCAAAACCAGCTCTGTAAGAAAAAACTGGACTTCTCACCAGCTCAAAATGGGTCTGTCCTCCACTGCTGCGGGGAATGGTAGCTATACTGATGCGTCGGCTTGTAGTCTTAGGAGAGAACACATTTGTTTTTCTCTTTTAGATCTGTAAAAATGAACTCTGCAAGTTCTGTAGAGTTTTTAGAGTTTTATGCTTTAACTCACTTTGAAAATGTTTGCAGCTGACTGCTTCTTGTTTCTAAAATCATCTGCAATTACAAAAGAAAACCCATGTGATATTAGTGGTATTGCAACTGCAAAAAATATATTTTTATCAAGAATAAAATCAACTTACCTCTTTCAGTGTGGGACCCAAAGGACCTCTCATTTGGTGTGAGGTTCTCTTTGAGTTCCAGCAGCTCTGCATGCTCTTTGGTATACATCCTCCTCAAGTTCTCCACATGCTGAATCATCACCTCCACCGTTTTGCCCACTCTGGTCTCCTACACATGAAAGGAAACTGAGATGTAAACAAGCAGGCTTCTTTGTTAACTTTGGCTTTAGAGAGCCATTTCAGCACTCTGACGTTAACTCTAAGTAAACATGCAAACCTGATGAATGGCTCCAAGCATCTCTGAACGGCTGGACACTCTGGTCATGGATTGAATGAGGACTTCTAGGTTCTTCTGCAGACGATGAATGATCTCCATGGACTGGTTATCTTCCTCACATCGTGGAATCAGGGCCTACATCATAAAACAGTGTTATATTTAAGCGATTTGTTTAAACAGAGGAATTAAGGTCCAGCTTTTGAAGACATTTTCTGTAAAAAATATATTGTCTTCAATAAAGCACTCAATTAATAAGATACACATGATCACGTTTTTTTGTTTTTTCAACAGAAAGTACACAAAATGACACTGACCTGCAGCAGACCTTTACAACCATTTACTTCCTTCCGGACGTTCTCCTCAGCCAGGTCCCGTGAGCGTTCCTCCAGGCGTAGCCTCTTCTCCAAGGTGAACATGTCACATTTAAAGCCTAGAGAGAGCCGATGGAACTCCGCCTGGCAGAAGAGCACATGGTTAACACTACCGAAACATCACTGAGAAAATTGATACACATTTGTAAACATTTCAGCTTATTCACTAGTTCAGAATCTAATTTAGGTCTGTAACAATTCTTTGTCATTTACCAATTATTATGAAAATGTAGATGCATAACCCTGTCATTTCATAAGAAAATCTATCATCATCATCATGGTTATTATTATTATTATGTGCAGCAGTCTGTTTATCTATCCATCTATCACACTGGACTGAATGGAGAGAAAAAACAACAACACCACCTCACCTCTATCTCTTTGTCACTTGGTGACAGACTGCAAATGAAATGCATATTTCAAATTATTGGGTGCATGAATATGTCAAGTGAGTCATGTGAAGGCATGCTTGAATTAGATTAAAATTTATGGATATAAATTCAGTACACAAAGCATTATAACCTGTTCTTGTCATCTTTGGTGGAATCGGTGGCGTTTTCAGAGATGACAGATGTGTCACCTGAGGGAGGAAGAGGAGACTGACATTGAGGAAACAAGTTGAACTAGATGAGAAAGAGATAGAGACTGTTTATCTACCTTCTTTTTCTGTGGCCACTGAAGGCTCACCATCTTCCTGAGTTTTTTGCTCCTCAATGGCTTCCATACTGCTCCTTTCCTGTAGGAACACCATTTCTTTTTAAAAGTACAACAGGTATGTAAACTTCATCAGAACTTTGTAATAGTTTACACTAGGAAGATGGCATGTTATGAATGTTTATTAATGAGAACACACACAAAAAAAAGCAGACAGGATCAGATTTTTTGGCCTTTTGTTGTATTTGTTTAGTTCATAGATTCACTTACTTTTTTGAGCTTGTTCCTCAGAGTCAGAGGGTCTTTTTTGGAGCCTTGCACAGCAGGGACTGTTGGAAGATTACTCTCACTGACAGTGGGGTCAAAGGTCATGTCCTTTGCTTTTTCAGATGAATCCTTCAATAAGCCAGTTGAGGCTGCAGAGTTTGAACCAGATGTGACCACAGTCTTTTTGCTGTCTGACTTGTCTTTGTCTAAAAAGCAAAATATATATATATATATGGATTTCCCATAACTTTTGTGCTATACATAAATGCTCTGCTATCTTAGGCAGCATGCTAGCAACAATCTCTGTTGAAATAAATTGTAACTAAAGTCTCATGAACTGCTAATGGTAATGGTGTACAAATGACACACTGAAGGTAGAGTAATAAATCAGTTATATATCAGTTAGGACGTACTGTAAGTTGCAGATAGCAATGCACCAGAGTTATTATACTGTAGTATTTATTCACTTTTAATTAGCTTTTATTTTGAAAATGTTAATGTCTTAGTCATTTTAAGTTTCTAAAATGTTGATAGATTATTAAAAGGCAACACTACTGGTCTTTACATTTTAGAATTGAGCTAGGTATCGATGACTAATGCTGAGGGTTTCTCATAATATCAAAATGTTAGTAACCAATAGCGATTCCAGTGAGATTTCATAATTCTCACTATTAATTTCAAAACCATAGCAAAAGCCAAATGGTTATTGAACACACTCATTTAAAACGAAAAAGAAAAAATAAATATTAACAAATTAGATTAGAACAATAGCATGCAGCGGTCAAGCTTTTTAGTGAATTATTGCTTTAAATTTTCTCATGTAAATATTTAAGTAATTAGTCAGAAATGAAAATAAATAAATGAGCATCAGATCCTGTTTTTCTATTTTTCCTGTCCCTAATTTTTTAAAGATTAATTTAAAACAAAACAAAAAATAGGCGAATCAGCTTTTTACATTAATCAGCTTCATTTTGAAAAAGAAGTGTATTCAATGCTGCTTCTGCCGACTGCAACACTTGACATCCCTATTGCAAAGGTCAACAGGCACCATCCTCAGGTGTACTTCCTCCTACCTGGTGAGTTCACCCCAGTTGAGATCACCTCCGTTGCCTCTGGCATGGCCTCCTCTTCCTCTGCTACTGGCAACAAGGGACTCCTAATCAAATGATTACCAATAATGTAATGTGTGAAGATACACATTCAAGGCTAACACACTTAATCCAGCATAATAAATACATTCAAATAATCATTTGCAAGAAGGGAAAAAAATACTCACTTGTCCGATTTTGCAGACACTTTAGAAAGCTGTCCCTCACTCAGTCTCTATAGGAGACAACAGATTGGCATTATGACCCAGCAGCACACTCTGAACAGCAACACGTATACATTTGTGTAAACTAAACATCACACAAATAAACATTACACATGCATGCATTTCCATACCTGTCCCATGACATGGCAGATGAAATAAGAGCTACGCTCTGCTTTACAGAGGGAGAAGTGCTAGATACTTACATAATGTGTGTGAGAGCTCTACAGCTGGCAGAAAGAGAGAGAGAGAGAGAGAGAGAGAGAGAGAGAGAGAGAGAGAGAGAGAGAGGGGATGGTAAAGACAGGAAAAGAGAGAGAGGGAGTGACAGAAAGAGAGGGGGAGGGCTGGGGGAAGAGTACTTGTACTGGCAGAGTTCATTGAAGTGGGAGTGAAAAAGTGCTATACTTACTCCAAACATACTGATGAAAAACCACACACACACTCACAAGCCTGAGCAACATATTTTATCAACAAGTTCAAAAAACTTGGAAAATAATTAAACAACCAACAAATAACACCAAAAGCAGTTGCAGGTCTGTTCCGATTGAGTCACAGTCACCAGGGAAGAAACAAATGCATGATTAATTAGTTAGTTGCACTTAGCAAAGTTAAGATAGCAAAATAAATAGGCTTATGAAAAGCTTCCCATATTTTCTGTTGACGTCAAAGGCTGAGAGCCCAATCTGTCATTTAATAGAAGCTAGCCAAATTAGGCAGATCGCAACATTTATTGCACTTGATGTTCAGTACAAAAAATGGGTACTAAAGCAACTCCTGTTAAAAAACCTGTTACCTGTAAAGTTTTTTTTGTTTTTAAAACAAGTCTGCATTTATTTGATCAAAAATACAGCAAAGACTGCAGTAATATTGTGAAATATGACTACCACTTAATTTTATATATTTGAATACATTTTAAAAATGTAATGTGATGCAAAGCTGACTTTTCAGTAGCCATCATTCCAGTCCTCAGTGTTACATGATACTTAACATGATATACACTCAACAAAAATATCAACGCAACATCTTTGTTTCTGCTCCGATTTTTCATGAGATGGACTTAAAGATCTAAAATTCATTCCAGATGCACAATATTAGCATTTCTCTCAAACATTGTTCACAAATCAGTCTAAATGTGTGATAGTGAGCACTTCTGCTTTGCTG
>JAUMHR010000068.1:1491730-1504124 GCA_032361145.1 Enteromius fasciolatus
TTAAGATATCTCAGTGCAAGCCTTTTCCAGTTTAGACAGCTCTTAACATTTATTTTAATCTAGGACTAGTCTTAAACTTTGTTCGGGAAACTGCCCCTATGTTTTTACACTACTTTAAGAAGCGTGTGGTTGCTAAGATATTTTAATGTTTGTAAGCTATCATTGGTCAACAACTATTTTAAAATGCCATTTATTTCTGTGATGGCAAAGCTGCATTTGCATTAGCACTATTTTTCATTAGTCTTTAGTGCCACAAGATCCTACAGGAATTGCGCTGCTTAATATTTTTCTGCATACATTTTAGAATTCTTTGATTAATAGAAAGTTCAAAATAACAGTATTTTTTAAACCTTTTTTTTTTTTTTTTGTGACATTATATACACTGTACTGTTATTTCTGGTCAGTTTAATGCATCAAATAAAACTATTAATTTCTGTAAAATAAATATTATTGACCACAGACGTTTGAGTCAGCCATGTAAGTAATCAGATGTTTTGATTTGACACCATAAAAGGAATAAAATAGCATTTTTCATTAGTATGTGTTTATGTTTGTGTCTAGATCCGCACTCTCTTTCTGGAGTAAGGCTTTGGACTGTGCTCTGCAAAGCTCTGGAGTTCTGGAATCTTGGGATGGCGACTCATGGGGCAGCAGCTCCTCTCAGGAAACCCTGCAGCATGCTGGGATATGGGGCTGTCTTCAGGGAGCTGTGCTTTCAGCCAAGATTGCACAGTAAGTGAGAAACCATGAAGTTCATTTGTGACTGTGCTTTATTAAAGACAATGATTTCACCTCTAAATGACAGGCACATACTGACTTCCAACATCGATCAGCGCACAAAGTGCTGCCTTCTCTCTGAAAAACTCTTCAAGGTGAGAACTGAGTCGCTTTTCGTAGTGTTGAAAAAGTAGTGTTTTGAACTCAGGAAATTATGACCAGCAGCACCCATGTCAGCACTCTTTAATAAGAGTCATATGCTCCGCAGTGCCTACTGATGGCTTCTTTGCCTCATCCAATAACGGACCTGTCCTACTCCACATATTCTGTGGAGACTGAGCTGATCCCAGGTATTGACCTCTTCTCTGAGCCAGATCGAGGGAATCTTGGCACCACTGTTGCCAGTTTGTCTTTTCTCTGCCACTGGCTGTATACCTCAGGACACCTTCTCAAGGTACCAGAGCATCACTCCTTGACACTTACATTAAGACACATTTGTGCATTTCACAGTTGATGTCTGATCCATCTTAATATTCAACACATCATACTACTTATTTCAGGTTCTTCCTGTACTGGCTCTGTACCTGTATATTGCCAGAACAGTGTGTCGGGATCTACACCTCACTGTCAAATGCAGAATACTGAAGGTTTGAAGACGTTGTATGTTTTTGTAAATCTGTGTTTAATTGAATGTATTTGTCTATTTGAGACTTGCGGGTTTATATTATGTTTGTTTATACAGGTAAAGGTACTGACAGAGTTGGGGGTCTTCACTCAGGCATTTAAAGAGCTCAGCAGTCTCACATTTGGCAGGGAAATGCCTTTACCTCATGCGGGCCACCACAGAGGGGAGCCATCCTGGGTAACGCAGCATAAACAATAAATAAATACCCAGTTGACAATAGTAATATATGCAATTAATTAATTTATTTATTTTATTAAAGTTAGAGTTGAGACAGTAGAGTTAATATGTTTCTTTAGCACCAAATCAGCATATTAAAAAGATTTCTGAAGTATCATGTGACACTGAAGACTGGCTGTTAAAAAATTCACATTGAATCCCACAGACAAAGGAAATATTTAATGAAGGAAAACTGTTGTTGGATCCCTCTAATCTTCTAGTAAGTTTACCTGTTTTTTTACATGTTCACCAAGTACATTGACAGCATCCTGTACTGTTTGTAAAAAAACATTTTTTTTTTTCAGGTTATGGAGGAAGTTGTTAACAGGGGGCCATGTGAAGACATCATGGCTCTTTATGGCACAAAATTGACTAGGCGTCTCCTGATGGCCAGAGTTCATCTCATCTTGGCTGTATGTAGCACTATACATGACCTGCCTGAGCCACTGACACCAGGTATCATTATCATCTTATTATGGACTATTACAGAATATAAATCTCCTTAACACATTACTGAATTCTTTTCTTTAACCCACAGAGTTATCCAAATCTCAGGAGAAATGCTCCAGCACTTCCTGTAATCCTGATGTCTCCAGCTCTGACAAGTCCAAGAGTCTTCAGCTCAGTGCCAGGAAACTCACATTAGGAGAAGTCAAGGTGCTCCATTTACTGTTAAAGCTGTCCAGCTTTCTTTTCTGTTAAATTGTTCTTCCAGATCTTGGCCTATGAAAGCGTTTTAACATTATTTGACCCTATAGCATTAGTAGCTGTAAAGTATAGCATTATAAACAATCATAAATGCATCTACCAAATGCCAAGAACATTAACGACAAAGTGAACATACTGTAATGTTTCTTTATTGTCACTGTCAGGCCATACTATTAAAAGAAGCACATGCTTTGGTTGGTCCAGAGCTCTTCACCCCACATCCTCTGAGCACCGATCCTGAAGAAATGGAGCTGGCAGTGGAGATCAGACTGTTAATGTCCTATATCAACATTCAACAGGGCAGAATGTCTGCCAGGTAGTACAGAAACATAAATCATGTGTTTGTGAAGTTGTGTGAGTGTCTATATGAACACTACGGTTACAAAGCTGGGGAACAGTGTGATTTTTTTGGTAAAAAAAACTAGTAGGATGCTGAATTTATTTAGAAATTATGAGTAAAGACTTTTACAATGTTCCTCATGAATTTAGAACTTTTAATGCACTAAAGAATCCTGAAAAAATGTATCAGGATTTCCACAAAAATATGAAGCAGCATGAGTAATGGAAGATAAAAATGTAGCTTTGTCATCACAGAAATAAATGACATTTTAAAATATAAAGCAATTATTTAAAATTCTAATAAGATTTAGCAATATTGCTGTTTTTGATTAAATAAATTTAGTCATGGTGGTCTTTTTATGGTATTGTATGTTCCCGGAGATGCATGCATGTCTGTATGTTTGAATCCATTGTAAATCTAAACATCATTCCTCTCTGTTGTAGTGCAGATTTGTCAGTGTCTACTTTGAGGCTCCTCCAGAGGTCTCCTGTGTTTCAAAGTGACTTCCGCCCGCTGCCTCCTCCCGGACCACCCTCCTCTGCTCTCAGACGATCCAGAGCCAAAGCACATCAGGTAATAATCAACCTCTGATATACTTACATACATCTTGCATCAGTTTTATTAGGCTTTTATGCTGTTTGTTTCTCTACAGACAAGCTCCCGGGATGCCAAGTCTGTTCTCGATCTCTATAGCAGAGATGTTCCTGAAGAAGTGGAAGCAGGAGAACGCATGGATCTCCTTTTTTGGCTGCGCTGTAGGTTGGCAGTAGTTCGCTCCCTCGTAGGCCATATCCCTGGAACTGCAATCTGCTCTGGTTAGCTGCTTTGCAAAGTTTAATGTGGTGTAAATGTTGTTGGATGTAATTGGTATTTGCTGTTTTTTGACCATTTGGGCTTGTTTGTGCAGGTGCGGACAGCAGTGCTGAGGCGCTTCGACTGCTGAAAGAAGGTCTGGAGGAGGCCGAAGCCTGGGGAGACCCTGACACTAAAGCCCTGCTTCTCCTACAAGGCGTCCAACTCAACACACACTGTGGCAGACCCAGAGAAGACAGTATGTCCATGCTACAGGTCAGTAGTTTGTTATGACAGTTGATTTTGATGTAGTGATATTTGACTTTTTCTGTTGGCTGATATCTTGTGTGTGTCTGTTCAGGAGATTGTGAGCTTGTTATCTGGGCGAAATGCTCTATCTCTGCGCTCACAAATGACTCTAGCTGAGGCTGTGTTACTTCTTAGTGAGCTGAGAGGAACAGGAAGCCAGACTTTCCACCTGCTCACACAGAAACTACTGCAGCAACAGGTTTTGTATATTATCATGCTGAAAATATTTGTTGAAGTATGATGAAAGAGTTAATATTTGTGAAGTTCACTTTTATCTAAAATGTGCTAAAACGGTACACATCTGATAAAGATAAATACCTCCCAAATTAGGTCATTTTGAATATATAAAAGCAACTGTTTTACATTTAGTAGTGGGAATGATGTTTTTTGTTTTCAGCTCTGTGCCTTTGGAGAGTCCATAATTCTCAAAAATGGAGGCGAGGTGGAACTGCTATCTGGCCTGAAGAATATTTATCTTCCACAGCTTCCCCTGCTGGCAAAGACAACCATGCGGATTGGTAAGACAAGAGAAAAAGGCAGAACTGTATAGATATTCCTCTTACATTCTGGTAATTAAGTATTACATTAATTCACAGGCTTAACGTATATCAATTTTGCTTTGTAAATGGGCTCAAGCAGATGCTGTTGTAATGAATACGGATTCTCTGTTCTAGGTCACTCTTTGGCGTTGCAGGCTTTGTCAAGTTCCTCTAAGGGAGGCGAAGAACCCTGGAAGCCCTTAATATCTGCTCAGGAAGTTCTGCAGTGTGCACTCAGCATCTCTCAAGCCTCTGCCAACAGAGACCGCCAACTGGAGGCTGATATCCTCTACTGTACAGGTGACCAGTAGGGAGTAATCTTTATATCTAGCATCTTCTCTGATAAACCAGTAATTATTTTAGATGGTCAATATTTTACGTCTGCAGGAATGGTGGGCAAACATCTCATTTCCATGCAAAAATCCGATCCCCAGAAAGTCCTAGAGGCCTTTTTTGGGTGTTTAACTACATTTACCCATACTCTTAGCCAAGGTTTGCGGTAAGAAAGTTGTTTTACTAAAGTTCTTGTCTAATTCTGTTCAAACGTGACTCTCATTTTTATGCATGTATTTCAGATTGACGCATAGTTGCTACCTGGAAATGGCATTGATATACTTAAAAGGCATATCACTTGCTGAAAATCTGACACCAGCACCTGACGAGACCACAAAGGTGCTGTGAAACGTGACAGAATTTGAGAATGACAGTAGAGTACTTCTGGAATATTTATGTGTATTGTATGTTATTGCCTTAGGAAACAGTCAGAGAGACCTGCCTTCTGCTCTGTTGGATTTGTTTGAGGATAGCTTTAAAGGTCTGTAAGGTCATCATCCACACACATCTGCATGAAGTGTGTTCAGTGTAAATGATTTATCCTCGTTTTATCCTTTTTGTCATGTAGACATCAGAAGTTATTGGCAAATGTGACAATTTGCATGGATTCACTGTGCGAACTGAAGACCCTGTACCCGTTTCCTCAATAAAAGCCCTGCCTGACTTTGCATTAAATGATCTCTTCCACCCCTGTGGTAAACTGTTACCCAAAATCTGTCCACACATTACAAAAAAAAAGTATTTAGTTTTTTTTATTAGACATACTGTAGGATTGTATTGGATTCAAATTGGTGTCATTTTAAATCAATCTAATGCATCTTTGCTGAATAAAGTGGTTATTTCTAAATATGTGCTTGTGCTGATTCCATTGGCAGGGGGACTACAAAATTCTGGGAACACAGTCACCAGTCATGAGGCATTCATGGATGCTGAGGATGAGATTAACAGCAGGAAATGCCCTCAGCTAACCTGGGTTCATATGTCCCGCTACTACATGCACTTAATCAACCTGCTACAGGTCTCTTCACAAACAGGTATAGAAAAATAACTATTAAATAGGGGGTTTATTCAGTTCATTCAACAATTAATAGACCTAAACTCTGAGAACCTTTGGTTTAAAATTTATTAATAGTTCATTTTAGACATTCTACTAAGTATACTTCATGTCGACTAATTCTCATGAATTTGTAAGAACATGCCTACTAGCTCTCAGAGTAGACTGTTTAGTAGGTTTAGGGTTAGTTGAAGTTGACAAATACTTGCAAAGTTTTTTCATAGTATATTTTATGCTATGGACAATTCAAAATAAAGTGTTACAAGATAAGAAGCAGACAGTATACTTATACTCTAATGATTGCTACTTGAAAGGTAGTTGCAAAATTACATTTAGTAGAATATCTGAAGTGGACTATGTATAAAGTGTTACCAACCTCTGTACTCTGTATATGTTTTATGTAATTATGGTGATAACTTTTATGCATTTATGTAATGGCTGTGTTATTTAGGAGCTGTGCAGGGTGTTGATGGGCTGTTGTCTATGTCCGGTGATCCTAAACTTGCACTCAGGCTCTCTCAGTTGCACACCTTCTTTAGCCATCACCAACCCTGTTACCAAGAGCAGTGGGTCGTTCCTGATCCCCCTGCAGCTCTAATACAGAGTCATCAGAGAATACAGGTTTCTTTTTACATATGCATTACCTCATCACCAAATGATAACAGAAAAATCTAATCATTATAATTGTCTCTCTCCTAACTCCTGCCAGCATGACCAACTATTATCAGATCTATACCCCTGGGCCAGCACTGAAATTCAGGAACTGAGCATCCAATGGTACAGACCCACATCAGAGGACAACACGGTAATCAGTAATTCAATTATTATTATTATTTTTGTTGACAAATTATTTAAACTTATGTTTTTTTCTTTTAGTAATTTAGAGTCGTTTTTTAAAATGAATTGTCTTTTATTTAAATCTCCCTGTAATGCATATCGGTTCCTGAGCAAAGTCGTATTTGATCTCTTCAGATTCTGCTTCTCTTCGCTTTAAATAATGCTCCTCTATCAGCAATGAGCCCTATTTCAGACGCAGTAGCAACACTACAGGCTGGACAGGCAGCGATCTGTTTGGACAGGTAGATTTTGTTCATCCAAAGACAAAAAGTAGTTTGTGTTGGATAAATATACACTGTTTTTACAGAGTGCATTATTGTCAGCAAGGACTCTGTGGTTTAGATTTAGTGCTTTCTTTTTGACTGTTAAGTGGTAGTTAATTCAGTTTTGTTTACTCTCATTGCTCCATCCAGGCTGAAAGCTGTTCATGCCCTGCTGAACACAGCATGTGTAGAGGCCGATGAGCATGTTACACCATCCACCAGCTCAGCCTCCTCTTTCAGCCCAAAAGAAGAAAAGGAGCAGAACAGAAATGCGACACCCATCTCTGACAGACAGGTGTCTCTGAGTCCTAAATCACCATATTGTACTTTTGCACAACTCTAAATGTAGAGGACACTGAATTCAACTGTCTTTGTCATTCATCCACAATGGTTTCTTTTAGGAAATGCTTTTGGAGAAAACTACACACATCTGCTCCGAGATCAGGAACTTAATGAAGTCCAATTTCAATTTAGCACCCATCACAGAGGTAAAGTGTTACACTGTCATTTCCTTTCTAAATGGGGTTTAGTTTTATTTATAATTTATAAAACTAAAAAAAAGTTATATTTTTCGACTTAGATTTAAGTTACCAAGGCTAAATTTCTAATTAGTTATCAATATCATCTAAAAATTTTATTCAAACATTTAAGTAACAACACAAACTCCTAACATGCATCATGATTGAAACGTGTGTGTATTATTCTGTCTCTGATATTTGATTGTACCCATGCAGATACCCTTTGACCCAAGCATGCGGACTCTTCAGAACCTGGAGCGCTGCTTTAATCCTGCAAAAGGTGGCACACTGCAAGATACAGCCCTCATAACATGGCTTCTCTCTCTTCTGAGATAAAACCCACAGCCTTGTTTAGACTGATGAGATAAAACAAAATACCCCAACAACACATATTTAATATTCAAAAATGCAATGCTTTATTTAACACTAAATAAAGAAGCTAGCACTAAAACATCCTTTAATTTACTTGTTTCTTCTTTTTTTACATTTCCCTTGAGTTCACTTTAAATACTGTAGCTCGGCTGATATAGGATATTTCATTCAGTCATATCTGAAGTATAACAGGTGTTTAAGTGCTTGGTAATGCTTGGAATGATTTATGATTGGTTGAGCCAGGCTGAGCGGAGGTTGAGTAGGATCTGCACATCACTGGGAGCCAGCTTATAGACTCCCAGCTCATTAAGCACTGACTCCGGACTGGGCTGCTGATGGTTCAGAAGACCATCATCTTCCTTTGACTGCTTCAGCACATCACACAACAGCAGCGCCGGGCCGACCTTAAGAGTTAGGATGATGCAGGCCTCCTTCACACTGACATGAGGAAAGAGAGAAATTAGAATACGGTTTTTCTAAATATTAGCTTTTATCAAATTTTTTTTTTAAATTTACTGTTTGAAGAAGTTTTCAGGTCTCTTGCAGTAGTGTCCAAAAAGAGGGAAGAGGTTTCTGGTCATATCATATTGAAGCTGTGCCGCCCCGCCTTCATTGAAATGGTTATACAGGATCAACTTAGGGTGAGAGCAAAAAAAAACAGATAAGCAACATACTCCAACAAACAATTGTACATAGATTTTAAATACAGTTAATCCTGGCTAAAATTTGAAAGATTTTTCTTTTTCTTAAATATTTATTATTTATTTAAGCATTTAAGCATTATTAAGCATTCTACATGTTCAAGTTTGATACACCCCTGTTAAAAGGGGTGAGGGTCAGTAAGATTTTGTTTTTTTTAATAAAACAATACTTTTATTTTACAAGGATGCTTTTAATTGATCAAAAACGACAGTATTTGTAATAATATTTCACAATATTATAGTTTTGAATGTGTTGTTGGTTGCAGCCTTGTTGAGTACAAGAGAATACTTTCAAAAACATTAAAAAAATTCTACTAAATCCAAACATCTGAACATTAGCGTTATGGTTAAATTAAGGTCTAACAGTGAAAACGTTGAGGCAAGAGACTGACGTCTTCGTAGATGAAGCTGTCGAGTCTCTCGGCGAGGCCCTGCCAGAACATCTGAAACAGAGGAAGACACAACATCTGTTGCAGCTGGAGCAGGTGATCCCTCAGGCAAAGCATCATG
The DNA here is from genome assembly GCA_032361145.1 of Enteromius fasciolatus. NCBI lineage: Eukaryota > Metazoa > Chordata > Actinopteri > Cypriniformes > Cyprinidae > Enteromius > Enteromius fasciolatus. The sequence continues at coordinate 1,500,625 of JAUMHR010000068.1, forward strand.
GGACATGCAGAGCTGGATAATGACATAGTGGCTTGGTCACTCTGTGATGGCAAGGAGATCCACCTGAAATAAACCAGATTCACTTCAGATACTTAACACTTTAAAATCAATATGGCAATAATACCACTATGCCTCCACCTACCCAGAGATCACTGCTCTGAGATTCAAACAATCCTAACTCAATTTCTAGTTTCTTTCAGTCAACTAAAGAGCCATTTAGGAGCTTTTGAGGCCTTAAACAATACACCCACACACGGTATCTTTTAAATTGACTGTTTTTCAGTTATTGCTGTACCTGTCCTTGCAGTATGGCTGTGCCTTTTCTTTGACGTCTCTCATGACTGCATCCAGTAATCGTCCCAGCATGTCTCCTCGTAGCCTTTCCAGCAGGGCCAACAGGGCTTCAAACAAAGATCCTTCCAGAGAGGCCAGACGCCCCGTCTCCGTGGGTCCAAGAGAACCTAGGATCTCCTCACCAACTGACACTGCAGCCTGCTGCAACTGCAAGAAGAACTGAGAGAAAACAAAAGGAAAGTGATTTTGTGCATGTATGTGTTTTTGTTCCCAATCAAGACTTTTGAAAAATATTTTTGAATTATTAATGGGTCAAGGATGAATAAAAGGGTACAAAACCTATTTGCATTGATGTAGATATAACACTTTTATTTATTTTTCTAATTTTACAGACTTTTTATTATTATATTATACAGTATATATATTAACAATTAAAAAGTCTTTAAAATTAGAAAAATAAATAAATGTATAATTATATATGTATAATACTTTAATATTATATTCACTATCATGAATTATGAATTAATAAATATAAATGAGTAGTCGCACCACATGACATTGTACAACCAGAACTAAACTTCTAGTCATAAAAAGATTAAAATATCTGATATTTTAAGATACATATTGACCTGAACACATATTCATATCAGTTACACCACATGACTTGGGCAGTTTTGTGGACAAGACTTCTTCAAATAAGCCGTTTTTTTTCAGGAATGATCATTAAATAGCTAAATGACTGCTACGAAAAAAATAAACACCATGTCCCCCATTACCCTCATACAGGGTTGTCCAATCCTGCTGTTTTTAGCTGCAACAGACCCTCCTGGATGTTTCTAGTGAATCTGAAGACATTGATTACTTTGGTTCGGATGCGTTTAATTAGCGTTAGAGCTAAACTCTGCAGGACAGTGACCCTCCAAAAACAGGTTTGGACACACTTGCCCTCATAAAAATTCCTGTGTGACTCAAAAACACTTACAACATTGTCCCCCCAGTCACTGAGAACAGTGGAGATGTAGTTGGCAGCATTGAGAATGGCACAGTAGCGAGGGCTTAGCGGCTGTCGGGACTCCTCTTTCATGACCTGCGTGAGGCGGATACGGAAATCATCCACCAGCTCCTTTTGCAAAGCCAAGAAACTGAGCTGAGCCCGCGGACATGGCAGAGAGCGGTACCGTTCTAAAAGAAGGATTGGGAATAGATTTAGTAATAAGTTTTAACCTTAGGAATCAAATATGAGGATGATTTTTTTTTTGATACCTGTGATGACCAGCAGAAGGGTCATGAAGGTCTCTGCACAATCTGGTGCTTTAAGTTCATCCATATCAGTGATGTCTTTATACTGAGAGCTCCAGGCTCCCTCTGCAGACAGCATAGCGTCCACTTTTTCCACAGCCACTAGAAAGCAACACACAAAATGTAATTTATCATAGAAACTAAAAAGCTGAGGTTCAAATTCGTAGCGTTTACACTCACTCTTTCTCTCCACACTGAGCCACTTCTGGAACACAGTCTCCTCCAGTAGTATGTGCAAGACACCGGGGTAGGCTCGTGGGTAACTGTGGGTGCTACGGAGCTCTTTTTCAAACTGCAACACCTCGTCCACTAGGTGGCAGAAGAGAGCATCGTCGTAAAGCAATCGAGGAGCGTCGTGAGCGAGCTTCTCCTGCGCCAGAGTCAAGAGTCCTCTGCACAGCTCCAGCTGGAGGAAAGATTGGTAAGACTTTAAGGCCTGCAGATGGCTTTGATGCACTAAAACTAAACGATCTTATTGTGGTGTACATTTAAGTGAGATGTATTAAAGAAAAAAAAAGGTTCTAATTGTAAGAAAAGGACAGGGATTCGAGAAACTAAAGAGAAAACAGTTGCTTTACTGGAAGTTATGTAATGTTGATTAAAACGTAAAAGGTGAAATTAAAAAATATATATTATGCATTTAGAAAACAGAATTTAACCGATTCAATGATGAACATACCCTTGCGTTAACTTTGGCCCCAGCACGATCCAATATAGGCTGAATCTTCTCATCCATAAAGTTGGAACTGTTGCCCATCCAAATGAGGATTTGGGTCATATACCACTCTGGCTGTAAAGATTTAATGTAATATCATATCATTGATGTACATATGATAATTTATCAATAGCTTGCCTACTCAAACAAATGTGTAATAATCTCTAACCTTGCTTAAGTTGTTGGTCTGACGGTTTCCAGTGAAGTGATACCTGAATCTCTTACTGAGGGGAAGCAGCATAATCTGAATGGGCAATGAGAGTGGAGGAGTCTGGGACTGCCCTGGACGAGACAGTGTTTCTGTCTTCTCTGATACAAGGTCATCGCTTCAACACCTGTTAAGATAAATTACCAGCTTTGCACCTTAAATAAAAAAGCGAACAAATAAAACACTAACCTAAATAAATTTCAGAGTAAGTAAAAAATACTGTAGTCGTAAGTATTGTGTAGTTTATCTCACAATTTCAGCAAGTCATTGTGGATCTAGATCAAACAGTCCAGTAGAGTTTATTAAGAAAGCGAATCTGGATTTAATAAATAAACATAATAGGTAACACTTTAGAATAACGTCCCGTCCCGTCAACGTTAACGTCCCGTCATTTATAAGTGATTAGTTAATGATGAAATGTTTATCTACAAAACATTCACAAATGAATAATAAGTGATCATTATGTTTAGTTAATTAATTTACAAGTTGTGATATGTTGAAAAGCACAAAAAAAATCTTTTTTTTTATTTAATAAAGTGTGTAAACCCTTTGTCTCATTAGGACAGATGATATGTTGGGTAAAGATGGTAAACACATGGAGTATTTTAGCAAAGTGCACCTCATGTGAACTTCAGTTAAAACTAGATAAAAAAGTTTGTCACAACAAACTTTAAGTTGGCTTGAGAAAGCCGAGGCTGAGAGTTTGAAAATGTTTGAAAAGTTTAAAATAGTTCAAGTTAAAAAAAGTTTAAACAGTTGATTTAAAAATGTTTGTAAAATTTCAGTTTATCGTTTTTAGTCTATTATGATTAGCAAGTTACTAGCATGTTTCTAGCATATTGCTAGCATGATTAGCAAGTTACTAGCATATTGCTAGCATGATTAGCACGTTACTAGCATGTTGCTAGCAGCGGCGATTTCTTTAAGACTGCAAGGGAAGCTCAGCTTCCCCTATAATGTCACAAAATTAATGGTCAAATTATG